>JBAMAV010000322.1:0-267178 GCA_037043315.1 Amiota communis
TCCAACTTTGGTCGTTTGCTGAATGTGAGGGAACAGCGACTGACCAATACCATTTTACACATCATTAAATTTAAGTTACGTTCAATATTATCTTTAAGGTTTCTTTTTGTTTTTGTTAAATCAACAAATGTGACTTCACACCAGTAAGCGATAAGCGGAAACGGCATTACTCATGGTTACGTACACGTGTTTTTTGTGGGGATCGACCATATCCCAACTCAATACCATGACGTATTTCAATGGGATCATATGGCATTCCATTGGAGTTTTCGTCAAAAAATTTTTTAAACCATTGAAGAAACTCCAGATTGGTCCAATATGTTCCCTTCATAAGCTTTTCGATATCGAATTTTTTTTGTATGCCAAGCTTATCGAAACAAGCCTCCAGTAGTTTAAAATTGTGTAGAAAATCATTTTCAAAATCAGTAAAGATCTTGACACGTTTAAAATCAATGTTATGCGGATAGAGCCTATGCATTAGTTGGCAATATGCGGCACCTGTACACAGTTCATTTACATCGTTGAATGAGGCTTTCAGTATATCGTTCAACCAAAATAACAGTTCTGTCTTTGACATCATATCCTCGAAGGGCTTTACCAATATAACTTGCCGGACTTCTGGTTTTGTATTCATTTTATTTTTTGTTGTTTAGCGAAAAACTAAGAATTTTAATAATACTGTAAATTTTATTCTCTTTTTGTGGAGCCAAAAAATTATGAGGTCGAAATGAATGTGTTTCTGATAATATACTAAAATTTATAAGGAAAATAATAAATTTACTAACAAATTTTCCAATGCCAACTTGATTGCACAAAGTATTTTTATTTTTATTATGACTCATTTTTTTCAAATTTAATATCGATTTAAGACTACTTAGGTAGTAGCACTCTTGATTACTTTATAGAACACTCTTGTCAGCATATTTAGTGCCAATTTCAGTCATTTGAATGCCATAAAAATATATATAATGTGTAGAATATTTCATTGATTTCATGATTTTCAAATTGCAGCAGTTTTAGATTGGTTATTGATATGTTTATGTCCTGCAAATGTGATTCACAGCTCATCTTTCAATTTTAAATTTTCATTTGAATTTTTGGAAAGAATATATTGTAAAAAGCATCATGCAACCCTCGACAGTCAGAAATGCTTAACAAAAATATTTGTAGGGAAAGAACTAAGTGGCAAACGAATTTGAATTTGTTATGTAAATGAGTTGACCTCACGCGCCATAAAAACGGATGCGGAAGTTCTTACAGTTTACACGGTGAAATGTGATGATGCTGACGCTTATTTATGTTACAATGCAACAGCTTTTGAGTAGAGAAAGCAACCAAGATGATGATGATGATGATGCCACTTTGAATCTACCGTATGCTTTTACTATTGTTTGCTTAAAATATCATTAACGTCATTACAAAGTTGCCTCATAAAATTGGCAAAAAATGCTTAAAGGCAGATAAGCCTACAAATGGACTGAGATGCAGAACAAAGAACATTGTCAAAAGCAGGTGAATGCTGCTTAAAACCAACACACAAAAAATATATAAAAAACACAATGTTATGTAAGCAAAGAGGCTTTTAATTTTCTGTTCACAGGCTTTTAATGCTTTTGCTAATATGCCCCTTATTTTGTTTTCCTTTTTGTTCAACATTTTGTCCATTCCAACTGTTTTACGAGTCTTATTCTTGCATGAAGGCCAATGTCTTTTATAACTTAACCACCATCATCATCATCTTCAGCAGCATCAACATCATCATCAGTAGTATTTTCCAGCTGCTACCGTCGCTACTTGTGCCTGTTTCCTGATTTTCGCATTGTTTTGTGGTTACATTTTAAGCAGATTTCTTTGTGGCAAATGTGGCAAGGACAAAGGAAACCCAAGCTACTACTACATTGAGTGCATTTTATTAACTTGACTTATTGTCTTTTACTTTAACTTAATTTTTGTAATAAACTTAATGGCTACGATGCTGATCGTAATAATGCCCAGGAAAAATAACTCTGAACAACTCAAATGAATATTACACTACCACACTACACTACACTTCAATTCAGTAAAAGGAAATACCTAGTTAAATGCATTCCGCTTATTTTTAAGTAAAGTAAAAATAGTTGTATAAGGGACTTGGAACTTGTCACTGATACTTTAGTTCTCATAAAGAGATAGCGAAAGAAATTCTATCAACAGATAAAAGCAAAATCATAGCTAAAGAGGAGAGAGATTGCGTTTGAGGAAACAACTCGCGCACAGGCAACACCAACATAAAACAATAAATGTCAAATAAACGAAATGACAAGAAAATCTTTATGCGCTACAAATAGAAAAATATAATGGAAAAATAAGCAAGGAATAAGAAAGATAAATCCAAAACAAAATATGCACACAGCACAAACAGTAAAGCTTCACTGACTTGTTGAGTACTTCAGGGAGAAGGTCGTCACGGAAAATTGAATTGCATAAAGTAACAAAATCGAATGAATTTTCAGTAAATCAAAATCAGAGACTATATCATAATTCAATATCTTAGAATAATAAAAAGTACTAAGTAAGAATGCTTTAGTGTGACTTGAAATGTATTTATTTGTATGTGGATAGAAAGTTATAAAGGAATAATTTCAAAATCCATGGATGCAACATCAAGTACTAGAGAGGCAGAAGCTAGTTATCTTGTCACTGTGGCCTTTGTAACAAACCCCATAGTTACAATTCCTCAGCGGTTCTGGTACTCATCAATTGTATCTTGGGTTGTCTAAATATCGGAGTCTGGTCAAAATAAGACCCTCACATGGGCAATGCTAACTCCATTTTTTCATTATTCGCCTGAGACTACATAGATACCTTTCTCAGTAAGGCGTAGTATTTCTTGTGAGCTAGAAACCTAGAAAGTTTCCATTAATCATTGTTTTTTTTTTTTTGTGTGCAGCCAATTGCTATTCTGAAAGATTATTAGAATGGTTCTGATCCAATGCGAAAGTAGGTAGTTCCTTTCCAGGAGAGTTAATCTGCCCTGGCACCCAAATAAGATTTATAAAATTATTTGCTTTTTATTAAAATTAAGCAATTCCAGACTAATTTCCCTTTGATATCGAAAGCGTTGAGTGTTTGTAGTGCAAAAAAGCTATCAGAGTAAATGTAGATGTGACAATTGCGTGTACTTAGGCCTAAAAGACTGATTTGTCATGCGCCATAGACTCCTGCACAATCATCAGTATTCATTTGGGATCCATCTATAAACCATAGTCTTTTTCTTAGCGTAGGAACAACCATTTAATTCGACATAAAGCTTATTTTCAACAGTTTTCGAGAAATAGATGTTAGAGCAAAAACATTGGAGCTAGCAACACCAACGGCTGGTATCGTTGGTCAACCTGGCAGCACTGTGTTTATGGGTGTTGTTGAACACTGAAGTTACCCTTTCGCATGCTCTTTTTGGTGTTGGAAAATACGTGGAAAGGGGGCTCCGTATGTAAAAATCAGTTTGTGGTTATAAATTGTGTTTGAAATGAATTTTCTCAGTGAAGTGTTTATGAAGTGCAATTTCTAATTGAGTCGGACTGATTATATCCATAGGTAATTTATGGGATCTTACATTTATTTATCTTTATGTGTATTATTGACATTTTTTGCAAAAGCAGAGTATATAAACTTTTGCAGATACTTATTTGGGATAGTATATGTATTCAGTTCAAGGGAAATAATCTTTGATTTCGTAAGTGATGGTGTTTGGTGTTCAATATATTTGTACAAAAATACAATGCTAATCTTCAATAGAAAATTATGTTAGACATAACCAGGAGAACAAACATTGTCATAAAATAAAGAAACTACATATTGTATAAAGATCACACATCATTTTACTTAGAAGAGAAGCTTGTAATTTTAATGACATTTCTTACGGAAATGCAATGCACTTTGTAGGGCACTATTGCCCCAGGATTGGCTCAACTGTATATAATATAAAGACAAACACTTTTTTTCCACTCAATTCTGTTTGTAATTGAGAATACAACAAAAAGTCAGTTAAATAAAACTGTGAAAATGAAACCAGAGACAAAACACAATTAAATATGAAAGATTACAAAGAAAATTTAATAAAAAAAACTCAAGCACATAAAGGGAACGAAATAGCACAATAAAATGTTTCTTTTTTGAGTCATGTAATAGAATCATTTCATTTTAACCTTTTTTTTTGCTCCTTGTTTATTGTAATATTTTATTTTTTTTTCCAAAAATGCAGACGATTTTAGAAAATTAAATAATTTAATGTCAACGTAAAATACCAAAGGAAAAAAACTGCTTTAACCATCAGTATTACATCTTTCTTTATGTGTGAATTGTAGTTGGATGTATGTTAGTGTGTGGATTGTGTATGTATCTATGTGATTGTATGTTCATTTTTGTAGTCAAACAAAATGAAGGCATTGGGAACCAAAAAAACAAAAAAACAAACAGATTTGATTTAGTATCGTCGCTGGCAAAGTCATTAAATTTAGAACAAAGCGTGTGACTCAAAAAAATAGAATGAAAATAAAACAAAATAAAATGGCAAGAAAAAAAGGTTTACCAAAATACGAAAAAAAAGATCAGGAATAAAGCAAAAGAATGGAAAGAAAAGCAAAGCAAAGCAAAAAAAAAAAAAAATGATGGCAAGCGCGAAATTTATGAGCCATCTTAGTGTTGTAACACGCACACGCGCTCCCCATATAAAATATACTCATACATAGTTTCACCCACCCACACACTCGCTTTCATGCAAACACACTTAACTTAATATACTTTTATACTAGTATGTATTAGTTTTGTTTCGTAACCATATAAATTGTGTATAGTAGAGAATACACAGGCTCAGAGTAGCGCGTCCTTCTAGTACAACGAACAGTCAATAAAACGCACGCATCAAAGGCCCATAAAACTCAGCTCAAGCGAAAGCAAAACGCAACAACTTTCTAGGATATGATTCTTTTGTATTATACTGGATAATATCTCCATATACCATATACTGGCAATAGTATTGTGTTGGTAATGGGCGTAAATTGTGTTATTTAATAGTGTAAATGATTAAATGCATTAACTCTTTTATAGCACGAATACTTCTAGACACATGAATAATAAGAAAGACTGCCTGAATGTAGACTTACTTAACTAATCAACTTTAATCTTGAGCTGCTGCACATTGAAAGCTCTCACCATTCAAACCACATCATTGTATTTTCAGTTAAACCATAATCATTTTCACAAGGAATCTTTAGTATTTTTGCAGCTCGTTTTAAAAGCAATAAAAGACTAAATCCTTTCTATGTCATTTTTTTCTCAAGTGATGTCTGATGCTTACTTCAACCAGTGTCCCTTTTTCGTTTGGCTTCCTAAAAAAAAAAAAAAAAAAAAAGTAATAAGACGCTTGGTGAATTGCATCTTTTTATTTTCTATTTTTGTCTGTTTATGTAGCCGCCAGCCAAGTGGCTGTTCTATGTCTCAATTTAAGTTTTCTTACTTGGCTGCTAGTGAATTGGTTGAAATATTGTAAATGCATGCATGCCCAGTTGGAAATTGTCACTTTCGATACTGATAACTGATAAGTGTTGGAAAATCTGTTTCTGATTTTAAATTATATGTTAAGTCCTTGAAAGAGTTTGCAATTTGTGATTTCTGAAGTGAATTGTTATTTTAAGTATGTATATAATAAAGAGCACAAACTATCTTAAGTCAGTACAAACATTTGTTCTTTTATACACGACAATGCTGAAATTTGGAGCCTTTTTAAACCATAAATACCATGGATATCTCTTATACGTACAGGTATAAGGAATTCAATTTTATATTAATATTCCATACTAGCGTACCCGACCCGGCTTTGCAACGGTTGCATCTAACCTAATTTAATATACATAGTACTCTTGTAGGTACTCTTGTAGGAAAGGAGACACTTATCGTGGCTAAAATGTTGAAGCCGGGAACCAAACACATTGCCAAAATTGCTATCTGGTGAACGATATGGCAGCAAATAACAATAATTTTTATATATCCGATTATTTACTTCATTCATTTCAGAATAATTTGTTTCTTTTTTGAATTATTTCATATCTCCCATCTTGCTGGCCACATATGCAAAAGACACAAGCATTCTGCTAAGCATTGGCTCACCACTAGAGTCGGAGGAAATGATAAACAATAATTTGCAGAAATTACATGTTTGAACCAAGAGCTGAGATATTGTCATCAATTTAAGCAAATCATCTGATTGTAACTCTTTGATGAATCGCTACATAAGTAAATATCACATACGACTCAGAGATCATTCCAAAGCATGCACTCTAATGATCTTATCCAAAGAAGTAAATAAGTTTTTGCATGCAATGCTCATCCAATTATAATGGAAAACAACAATGTTTAAAGCAAAATTTTTCTTATGAATTTTGCATAGATCATTCCTCTTAATCTTAGGGTTTCTGAATATTTACACAATATACGAGTACTTCATTTACTATTTTCTTCTAAACTTGTCTGATACAAATATTGTTACATGTGTTGATTTCTACTTGGCATTTTCACACTGTACCATAGCACATACTCCACATTGTCTGAGTGTGGTTAGAAAACTATTTATTTAGTTGGTCATTTTATTTGTTATTTGTTATTTGTGTTGTATTTTGTAATGGTCTTATTGGATACACAGACTATATACTAATACACCACATACACAATACAATACAATTTTGTATATACTTAAATACACAATAAATATTATACATTTGCTCTTTATATTTTGTAGTAAAGTAAAGCATAGAATGGCTGAATATCTATAGACTATAGAATATACAATACAATCTCGTATCTTGTCTTCAGTGTGTAATGCGCAAGTTATATTTATTTATTGTTATATCGAAACATCAAAGATTGGCAGAAGAAGGAAGGAATTTACGCATCATGTTCATGGCCACAGATACAGATGAACATATATAACTGTGTGATTAACTTATATGCAGCATAAGTTTCTTGGTTTGTCTTCTATAAAACAATGTTGTACTCGTTGTACATCGATGTTTGTTCGCTTCAATATTGAAAAATAATAAAAACGCGTTGGGAAAGGATATCAAATTGTAATTTATTTTTATTATTTTCGCTTGTCAATTTTGTGTGTGGGAAATTAGAAAATATTGTATAACATAAAGATGTTTTACTTTATATACAATATTTACTTTTGTTGTTAGATAAATTTTATTCATTGTAATTCGAGTTCAATTAATTGTAAATTTGTTTTTTTTATGATATTAGTTATAAAAACACCTAATTAAATTTGTTAAAAAATTATATTTCACTTTCCATTACCACAATGCTGATATGTTACAAAAATTTAATCTTTAATTTGATATTGTATTTATACTATTGTATATATTTTCATTCTTTATTTTATGCTTTTTGTTGCAAATTAAAATTGACATTTAGTTTTTCAAATATCATTTTCATTTTCATTTTGTTGTCTATTAAATCAATAAAAACTAAAGACTATTACTTTAATGGATTTTAATTATAAAATTGTTACATAGTTTTTTTGTGTACATGTTTTACTAGTGTTAGCTGCATAGATAGAATGAATGACTCAATGACAGGAAATTATGAATTTCATATGTATATGAATGGAAACATTAATTTAAAATAAATTAAATTTTGAAAATTTGCAAAAAAAAAAAAATAGAAAATGTTAATGTCATAAAATGCTTTTTAAACTAAACTCATAATAATGGAGAATAGAATGAGTTTAATGCGGTTTATGAGAATCGAATAGAAATAGAAAATATTTTGAATGCAAAGAATATTAATAGAATTTCATGTTTAATGTAAAAAGTAAAAGTGAAATGTGTTTATTCAGATAACTGATATTCATTGATTTACCAATAAATCGAACCATTTGGTGGGAGCAGGTCTGGAATCAAGCTCAGTCAATTCTTGTACCATAAAGTGATAAGTATACAAAACAATTTTTTTTTTATTATTGATTTATTAAGCGCCAAACAGGGCTCATCATGCCCTATAATGCGCTTTGCTTCTGCGTAAAAAATGTACCAGTAATAAATAAATTTAGTTTCAAAGTGGTTACTCATGGCCTAGGGAGGCCGGGAAGCCGCCTGGTGCGCCCGTGCGTTGTCTGCTTCATTGCAGCAAAGACCCAAATTGCATCCGTTTGACACTCTAAAATGGGGTTGCATTGATCAGTGGTCTGACCAAGCGATTTTTGTGAGCCAACAGACGGTCGGCTTATTGACTTGTGTGCATGGTCTTTTACTACCGCCAAGTTCATTGCGAATTGCGTTCACCGCATGTACCAAACACAGCGGAACTGGGATGTGGTAAGTCAGGTGGCAGCTTAAATCATGACAGAGCTGCGCCGAATCAAACGGTTAAGACGTGTTCAGACGAACGTTGAAGTAATCGAGAAAAAAACAAAAAACAAACTGCCAAATTCATCTCTCTATGCAAGGTTGAGTTCCTGACGTTCCATGGACATCCAGTCTTTAGACTAATGTCTTATCCTGCAAGACGTGCATCATCTTCCGTTGGGATTTTGTAACAGTTACCCATATCTAGATGCCGTAACAACAACAAAACGAGCACAAGACAATTGAGAGTAACAACCATCAAGCAAACGCAGGACAGTTGACATTATCAACAACAACGGTTCCGAGCAATTAACGCAGCATCAACAATTTCGATAATTTCCTCTTGCACTTCATAAGCAAACCAAAACCCGCTACCCCAGTAGTGAAATACAATAGACACTGACATGATCAGACGTAAGTCAACTAGACTTACGAAAAGTTGTGTCGCAAGGCAATTCAATTATTTTTAGACTTTCAAAACTTAAATTAGAGAATCTTTTGATTCGCGAATCACTTACTCCCTTAAATTGTTAGAACCTAAAATTGTTTTTTGCTCTAAACATGTTATAAAAGGTTCGGTGCAATGGACATTGCTTCCATGGCATGCCAAGTGATACCAACCCAAATCATCTCTCATATGTCCCATTTAATTGAATCTTATGTTCTGTCAATGACACAAATTATATTACAAAAACTGAATTACCAACAGCAGCATTTAGAACAGTGACACAAACCAGTGTCTTCCTAGCAATGAATGGGACTCATAAATTGGAATATGTTATTGTAAATATGATGGTAGTTTCAATAATAATATGTATATTGGACTTCCTACATGTATTGTATATTTGCATTTCCTTTGAGATATTTAAAGCAGTAAAATATTTTTATTTGACAAGATTAAGCATTGAACTAAATCCTTCTCTAAATATATTTTTAAGTTTCTCTCAATTTTGTTGTTCTCAATGACACATATTCCTTCTATCCTTGCACGTTCTTTTATGCTGTTAATTTTTCAATTATTATGCCAATCTTATTAAATCAATTGCCAAAATGAGATACACAAACAAAAATTAATTAAATCGTTCATTGACAAAAATTAAAAAATCAACGAAAAATTGTGATATTCAATTTCTTTAATGAGATTTTCAGTTTAAACGCGACTGTATTCAATTTGTAACCAATAATATTACGTATACTAGTACATATATGGTAATCCGATAAAGCCAACGAATTAAAATATAATAAGAACAACAAAAGGCAAAATGAAAATACCAAAGAGCAAAAAAAAAAAAAAACCAATCACTAGTGGGGGCCATAGCTGCTTTACATTGACCTACATACCATATACCATACACATTGATAGACATACATAAGATGCATATGCATATACATATATAGTGATGTGGCAAATTGTGAATTGAGAGAAAGGCATAAGTGTAAAGTTGCCAGTTTTACATGTGCCGCCGCCACAAGCAAACAAACAAACAAATAAAAAAAAAAAAGAAGAAAGAATGTGTCAAATTTTTAAACAAGTGGGGCTGAATCGAAGCTACTGGAATGTAGACAGTTGAATCAGAAGAGGAAGACGCATATGGACATGAAAGTCTGTTACATCCGGATAATCTTACTTTAGTGGCAACGCTAAAAAATTGAGTAGACCACGCTAAAGGACTTGCAAAATGATAAAAGCATTGCCTGCTGCGAATTCATATTTGCATTGCAGAACCATTTTCATTGCGACAAAAATGCATTCAAGTCATGTGAGAGTGTCATGACCAACACAAAAGGCCCACCCCTTAAAAAAATAGTAAAGGTAACAAGGATGAAAGAAAATATCATAGCGATGCATACAAATATGTATATGTGTATAAAAAAAGTGAATCCTCTCAACAGAATGATACTGATTGTCCCACATATACTAAGTTAACCAAGCAAACACCTTTTTAAGCACCCACATTCGCTAGTGACCCATAAATTTATGTCATCAACAAAAAAAAAAAGAAAAGAAAAGAAATGGTAGCAGCTGCAGTTCACCAATATCTTTCAGGCAGGGTTTTTTGTCTTAATGGCATATTGAATTGATGACAATATCACGTTATTAAGCAATTTAATATTTGTCATCGGTTAATCCTTGAATGCAGTGATCTGGGTTAGTATATTCATATAAAGACTACAAATAGAGTCTTTCACAAGTGGTACAATTTCATCATCTTATTTTTCATTTCATGTTGTTTACTTGCAAATTACTTCAAGACTTAGTACCTAATTAACTTGGCTTAGTTAAGTGGTCCTGTGGACAAACAAAAAAATATCTAAACTTCTTCCCTTGGACTTAGAACATAGTTTCACATTTTGTTCTTGGTGTTCTGTTAGGGTAATTTACAATTAGTTTTCTTGTAGTACAATAAACTTTTTTTCCACTAAAAGTTTTTAATGGGATAAGAGTAGAGTAAAGTACATGAAACTACTCTAGAGAGAAAGAGTAAAAGTTTCATTACTATGAAAAGTCTTAACACTAAGCTTCTTTTAGTATACAAGATATCGTATCAGATATCAAGCTTATTATGAAATCACCTTAACTTATAACTATTAACAAGTAAACAATGGGAATCTTAATTTAAGAGTATAATAAGAATGTCTCTAAATGCTATTAAAATTGTATTCAATCGATGGATTCATGGATATGCTAAACAAATGAAAAGAATATTAAAATTCTACACCAAAAGCAATCAGTAATAAATTACAATTGAAGTGACATTTTCACATTTTAAATAATTAAAAATTTACATATAATTATATTAAAGGAACTAACTAAGTATACTACAGTAAGCTAAGCAAACCAAAGGCGAAAATATACTCTCTCATGTTGTATAATAATAATAGACAAAATATAAATCACGAAACAATAGAAGAACTCAGTCACGTACTCAATATACGCGTATCTATATACTCGTAGTAGTGAAAGAGAAGCCAATAAATTTTTTATTAACAAAACTGTAACATTTTCCTTTATAGGATTTAAATGTTTCAATGTGAAATGTAAATTGAATGGGGGCAACAAAATCTATAGAGAATTCAAGCCATTAGACTATAGTAGTAAGTAAATGCATAAATGTCGAGCCACTAGTACTTTTTGGTATGCTATTGGCCAGAGTTGTGGCCAGTCTGAGTGGTTTGCTTGGTTGGGCTTGGGTTTTGAGGCCTAGACTGAATTGAGTACTTACTCGAATGCTTTATAAAACTCACTAATTTAATCCTTTAAAGGCAATATAAATTGTATAAAACAAAGAACTATCACACAAACCTATTTGCTTATGTATATGCTCAGAAGCAGAAGTAGAATCAGGAGCAACAGGAAATACAAAAACAGCAAATGCAAAAACATGTAAAACATTTGCTTTCACCATTTAAATGCAAAAGTTTTCTCATATTTCTCCGGTTTGTAATTAAGTTAATTTTTCTCGTTCTTGGTTCCTTGCTGTTACTTTTGCTATACTCAAGTGGCTGCCAGTGGCAGAAAAGGAACAGAAACAGAAACATAGAAAATGGAGTAAAGAACAACCACTCACCAGCACTTAACTTACTTAGCGGACATGTTCGGACATAACTTTACTGGAACTTTAACTCCATCAATGCCAATAAAGTAGTTGTAGTAACAATGACAACTCATAGCCCCAAAGTAAATAGAATTATGAATTACAAAAAAGTTAGTGGTATCCGAATTGGGGCAACAGTCATTTATACTTATTTATCCAACCATACAAAAATAATTTTATATTTTTTTTACACAATTCAAATGCAATAGGAATAAAGTAAAGGAATTGTATGAAAATTTTACTTAAAATAAGTTAAGGAAGTGAAAAGTTAAACTTTATTACTCGGTATGTATTGATTTAAGAGTAAAGAGAATGCTTATAAGTATATCCAAACAGAGATTTTAGATTAATTGATGATCATCATTTGAAGTTTGTGATGATATTTTATTTCTTAAATACTAAGTTCTACTGACAACAACCAGCTTGTAATATCCAAAAAACACCCTTTAAAATATTCTTATATTCAACATGGTGAGATAAATCATTTAAGTCATGTTTGTTTATCCAAGCATTTATATCTTTGATTCTATAAAAGCTAAAATGCTTAACTCCTCCGAATAGTTGAGTTCTTAACAATTCTTCTAAAATATTCTCAATAAAGCATTTACTAAAGTAAATTAATCCGGGTCTACTTTTTAAAATGATTTTGGTTTTATGAATATGCGTACGATATTGCCGAACTTCTCAGTAGTGCTGGAAAATGCGACAATCGATAGTTTTTTAAACGATAGTTGAAACTATCGATACTATCGATACTTGAATGTAGCATTGTGAAACCAATATGTAAACAAATTTACGTTCGTTGCTATATTATACAGGCTATGAATAAAATTAAAAATAATGAACACAAGAATATGGTTTTATTAAACATTAACAACTTTAAATAAAAATATATGTATTTAACAAATAATAACACAAAAAGAAAATTAAATTCATTTATTCACAGTTTTTTAAAGATCTTTCAACTATTTTATTACAGCTAGTTCATTTTCAAGCAGTTTCGCAGCTGCTTCGGAATTTGTCAGGGATCTAAAACCCTCGTTTTTGAACCGTGCATCAAGTAAAGTGACAAGCTTTGTAACTGTTCGGGTTTCATAATGCGATGTCCTTGTTGTTAAGCGTTCATCCAAAAAAACCATAGGTGCTTGCCTTCCTCGCTTTTCATAATATGCTTCAGAGCTTGCAACTTGTTGTGGATGCCGTAAATTACAGGAATAATTAAAGAGACTGTTACAGACTCACTCGCTGATGCTTGTTGTGTTGCTACTTCGAATGGCGCAAATATTCACTTGAACTATGCTGAGCTGCAGAATGAAACAGTGATGTGAAATACGATACTATCGATAGTGTTAAAAACCATCGATAGTCTTGTTGGGAAGAAAACTATCGATACTGTCGATAGTACCATCGATAGTTCTTCAGCACTGCTTCTCAGTAGCTGCATGCATTTACTTTCTTCAAAGGTTTGTAATTTGAAATCAGTTGGACGTTGATCGAGCTGGGAGTTACACATGCCGAATGTTGGAAGTTCAATGTAACTATTTGTCTTATGCTATGTTGAACGTGGTCATAATATATCGAACCAGTAATGAGTCAAATCAAAAACGATGTCGGTTCTTGAAATAATTAGACCAAAGATTAATTTGTTAATTGTGTTTATGAATTTACATACTATTCTTTCTTTCACTTCCATGCATGATAATCATGAAAAATCAAATCAATATGGAATTTTAAACATATTTGATAAAAAGTTCGTAAATATTTGGCATTCATACTACTTTTTATATAGTAGTCACCTGTTTTAAGGATTTTTGTGATATTTTATATAAATTGTTTTAAGTTTTGCCCTTTTTAATCAAAGAAACATTACAGTTCAGTACTTTTGCAATGAGTTGCATTTCAAAAACCCTTTACTGAAAATATATAAATGCCTGATAAAGCAAATAACCACACGCGCTTATCAACTCCCTTGAGGAATGCCATAAAATCTTCTTAGTCAATTTCATCATAATGTGAACTGTAAGCAAATACGAAGAAAAAAAATATTATTAACTTTCAATAAATTCAATAAATTTGATGTCAATCTTTATGACACCAATTTTCTTTGATAGTGAATAAAATATTGGTTAAGAGCAGCAAATTGGATAGAAAGCAAATTTGCCACTTTACAATAACAACGAGAAACAACAATCGAAATCACAGCACACAATGATTACATAATTTCCTCTTAAAACTATTTGTTAACAATAAACGAAACGAAACGAAAGGACATAGGAAAATACGCTATAAATAAATTATAACAATTAGCACAATAAAACTGACATTGACAACAATAAAAACAATCGATAACACAAACATGTACTACTTACAATGTGATATAACACATTGTGTGGAATCGTCGTCGTACTAAGTATAACTAACAATTGCAAATTATAATCAAACATGGCAACACAACAACAGAATTCAACTCAAATTAAACATAATTACAGCATTGCGCTATATAATCAATGAGGCAAATACGAGTATTGTATATAGTAAAAGACCAAAACAAAAACCAAAAACAATAAACAATATAAAATAGCCAAAAAAATAAAACAAAAAAAAGAAAGAAAAATTCAAAATAAAATGGCCAACAATATTTTAGCCAATTACAAAAATATATACATACATATGTATGTGTATAAATAGCAACTATCACTACAATCTCACTCCCCAAAGTATTGTTAATGAAAATTATTGTTCATATATTCGTTCTTTGTGTCTCTCGACCTCAATCTCAAACTATGCATGTATAATACTATACTACTACTATCCCACATCTCATTTGTTATTGTTGTTATGTTTGAAGTGAAGTGGAGTGGAGTGTAATGGAGGGTGAGATACACTTTCGCTATTAGCAAAATCGAAATGTACGTGCCCCGAATGAGTTTTCCGATTTGATACAATATGAATATCGTATGAAAGCATGTGGAAAATTTGTTTGGCATAAAAATTAAGTATTCGTTGTGTACACAAATTTATATTTTCCTCTTTCCTATTTTTTTCTATTTTATTTTATTTTTTTTTTTTTTGGTTGGCCAAAAACATGTTGTAAGAGAACACAAAATTTATACAATAATAACAATAACAACAACAGCAACCAAACTACAAAATAAGTAAAAGGAAAAAACTACGAGTATCTACAATGTTTTGCATAAATTTCTCAATACAAACGGATACGGATACGGTTACATATGTGGGAGATACGATATATATGTACATATGTGAAAACTACTTTGAGTATCTTACTACTATATCGCTCACTTTACGGTCAACAGTTTTATGTTTTGCAAATGCTGCAATCTGCACTCTGCATTTCTTTTGTTATTTTTTACTGTTGCCCCATAAAACATTGAATAGTTTATCAGCATTTTGGTTGCTCAACATGAAAATTGGAAAAGAAAGTGAGTCCCTAAGTAAGGGAGCATTGATGGGCATTATAAATTAGTCAATAACACAGTCTAATGATGAATAAAGTTCCATCCAACAATGTGCAGATTGCTGCAAGGCAAAGTATCCAAGTTAACCTACATATAAGTTTAGTTCTGGAACTTACATACTTCCTTTTATGATATACACTATAATATTATTTAACAACTTTCGTTTAACAAAATTTCACATCAGTTGGAACAAATAACCCATATCCATTTGTGTTGTAACTTTATTTTGTATCGATTGCTCATACCACATAAAAATATCTGTAAATTTCTAACTTCAAATATATATTGTATAAATGTAACAAACTAATATAATATTCACTTTTCTAATTAATTGATATATTCAATTTTGTGAATTTTACTCCCTTTCAACCACAAGCAAAGAATCATGAAAAAATAAAATATTTTTATAATATTTTTTCAATATATTTTTCTACCTCGAAATATATTTTTTGTTTGTTTTGTTTTTTAATAGAATGAAAGAGGTATACAGTACATATTTGCTGGTGGTTATTCTTTTGAAAATCAATAAAGCGAATGTATGAAAAAGTTTACCTCAGAAAGCCAAATAAAAAATAGCAATGTAAATCCAAGCATGAAGATGTATGACATGTAAAGCCACTAAAATACAGGAAGGAGCAATATATTTGATATAAAATATTAACTGAAATTGTGATGTTGAATATATTTTTAGATGCAATTCATTGGGGAATGAGTCCTAACAATTTCTTGCTTCCTTGTGCCAATTTGAGCTCCAGAGAGTCTAAAACATTTAAATATTAAATATCACAAATTTTTTCAACTAAAATTTAATATATGTTTGGTAAGTATTTCAGCAATCAGACATCAGACAGTCTGTCCAGGAGATTTGTAGCTAATTTGTTTTCTTGGCTACTCACTCAATCTTTTCAAAAACTTCGTCACCTTAACTATTTCTTCCCTATCCAGACCGGCTTTGACATAACTTTACAAAGTACAATATGGTTTTCTATACTCAACACTTATTTCGTTGCATGCAGTCAACAAATGCCACACATTTATAGTGTAAGTTGGGTCTTTATTTCTTTAAAGTGTTCATACCATATTAGTGATGTTGTAAGCCTAGATACAGAGTTCTATTGTGGTATATCACTGCACTTTGGGACATGCTTCTCGCCTAGGCATAAATGTAATTTAAATAGATTGTTAAGCATTGACTTTTAATTTCCTTTTTTAAAGACAAACCTCTATCAAGTCCATTTGCTGTTGAAGATATTCTGATGCTACCACTGAATCACTAGTATCATCAGCATACGTTACTACATTTACACCATCAGAGACAGCAGTAATTAATAATAAACTTAAAATTATTCATAATTTAAAATTTCTATAAAGTTTTTAATAAGGTCAATAGGATCGTCAATTGATGCAGAAAATTAATTCATAAACTTGTTGCAAAATTTCATGCTTCAAAGATTTCAAATCTTGCTAGACTGGAAAATTGATTGAGTATAGTAAATTTACACATAAAAAAAATTAGTGAAAAATTAAAATGCAAGCGACGTTTAATTTTTAAAACAATTTGGCAAAAAAGTACATAAATTGATGCAAGGTTAAAATTGTCAATTTCAAATCATTAAGATTTAAGTTGAATTGACACTTGCCTAGAAGATTTTATCCATAGAACCAAAATACTCATAAAACTTGTATCTCTCTAAATGATTTTGTTATAAATAATTTACAATTATATTAGGGCTTGAGTATTTACAGAATTAATGATAAGGAAGAAGCCATATTGAACAGATGCATAGTTCCAATGTTAAGTGGTTATTGTGGACTCAGTTCCTGGTTATTTATGTAATTATGTGACAAGATATTAGAATAAATAAAGAGAATATCAAACAACTTTATTTTACCTGATTATTGTGACACTACTATGAAGTCAACACGTGCTTGATTTCAGACACCTCACAAATGAAATTACTATGCAATGTCGCTTTTCCTTTCTATGACTATCTTTACTTTGTACAATTAAATTCATACAATTTCTTAAACAACTGAAGATATTAAAATTATCTCCATGGTTTCCTCGCTATATTATATATTTCATATCTAGCAAGTCCTCTGCTAAACACCCCTTAAGAAATTTGAAATTGAAGATATAACAACTTCCGAAATCGGAAAGAGCTTGACAGGTTCCTAAAAAGTATGTTCATAATCTAATATAAAGCTTCACTAATAAGCAATTCCATCACACTAGAAATATTTTTGTAATAAAAGAAAGAACAGACAAATTTTTACAGACAATACAAAATTTTAATGATAAATTATAGTGTGTCACAAAGTATACAATGTAGGATTTTGAATGTTATAAATGAACTCCATGACTTTGCTTCAAAAGAAGCGTGTTGACGTCTTCCTAGAACTTCAAAAGACCTTCAAGAAACTCCAATGAAACACGTGATCTGTGCGGCTCATTCTGTGCAGCTCCAGATAACTTGGAACCACCAACTGCTGCATCAGAAATGCCTTTTCGGTGTAGTACATTTAAGGTGCGATCTACTTGATGGAGGATTCACTGTGGGATCATTTGGTAAAAGAGTAAAGTAAAATATTGGCTTATGAGTGACATAAATGAACTGCTGTCATTAATTTACCGAAATTTGCCATGTTTATTTTCCGTAGATGTGGCGGGATTATGTTGAACTTTCGTTAAAATTCCTTCTTGAAGGGAAGCGTGACTGTCGACTTGGTGACGTTTTCCTAAAAATTCAAATGACCCCAAAAATCCACTTGCAACACGTCATCTGTGCGGCTCCTTCTGGACAGCTCCTTTTAGACTCACCCAAATGACTTGGAACCACTAACTGCTACATTTTCGTACATCTAAAGTGCCTTTTCGGTGAATTATATAAAGTGCGATCTGCTTGATTTAGGATACATATGTATATCCACTATCGGATCCTTTGGTAAAGAAGTCAAATTGGGTTTCTGTTTAATTTTGTATTATCTGTGTAATTTTCTGTGTTTGTGATGCCCGTTCTAAGGCAAATATATAATGATTTTACATTCTCCATGTCATTCAACAGGTCCCAAAGTTGGTGAGTTACTTGAAGTTGCTGGTCATCTTTTCCAATCTGCTTGAGCTGAGCTTGTTTTATTTATTCCCTTGGATCGTAATGAGTTGGTTATACGTTTTAGCTGTTGTTTGCCTAAGAAACGTTTCCCAACTTTGGTCGCTTGTTGAATGTGAGAGAAGAGCGACTGACCAATACCATTTTACACATCTTTTAATTTCAGTTACGTTCAATATTATCTTTAAGGTTTCTTTTTTTGTGAAATGAACTCAATCATTGTGCCTCCTATCGGTAAGCGATAAGCGGAAACGGCATTACTCATGGTTACGTACACGTGTTTTTTGTGGGGATCGAGCATATCCCAACTCAATGCCATGACGTATTTCAACTGGATCATATGGCATTCCATTGGAGTTTTCGTCAAAAAATTTTTTAAACCATTGAAGAAACTCCAGATTGGTCCGATATGTTCCCTTGATAAGTTTTTCGATATCGAATTTTTTTTGGACGCCAAGCTTATCGAAACAAGCCTCCAGTAGCTTAAAATTGTGTACAAAATCATTTTCGAAATCAGTAAAGATCTTAACACGTTTAAAATCAATGTTATGCGGATAGAGCCTATGCATTAGTTGGCAATATGCGGCACCTGTACACAGTTCATTTACATCGTTGAATGAGGCTTTCAGTATATCGTTCAACCAAAATAACAGTTCTGTCTTGGACATCATATCCATGGAGGGCTTCAATAGCCCAACTTGTTTGATTTCTGGTTTTGTATTCATTTTGATTTTGGTTGGTTATTCTTACCTGATAAAGCGAAAAACTAAGAATTTTAATAATACTGTAAATTTTATTCTCTTTTTGTGGAGCCAAAAAATTATGAGATCGAAATGAATGTGTTACTGATAATTACGAAAATTTATAAGGAAAATAATAAATTTACTAACAAATTTTCCAATGCCAACTTGATTTCACAAAGTATTTTTATTTCTATTATGACTCATTTTTTTCAAATTTAATATCCATCTACGACTACTTAGGTCGGAGTAGTCTTGATTGCTTTATAGTACACTCTTATCAGCATATTTAGTGCCAATTTCAGTCATTTGAATGCCATTAAAATATACATAATGTGTAGAATATTTCATTGATATCATGATTTTCAAATTGCAGCAGTTTATGTCCTGCAAATGTGATTCACAATTCATCTTTCAAATTTAATGTTTTCATTTGAATGATGGGAAAGAATATATTGTAAAAAGGTATCATGCAAACCTCGACAGACTGAAAAGATTAACAAAAGTATTTGTAGGAAAAGAAGTAAGTGGCAAACGAATTTGAATTTGTTATGTAATTGAGTTGACCCCACGTGCCATAAAAACGGATGCGGAAGTTCTTACAGTTTACACGGTGAAATGTGACGATGCTGACGCTTATTTATGTTACAATGCAACAGCTTTTGAGTAAAGGAAGCAACCAAGATGATGATGATGATGCCACTTTGAATCTACCGTATGCTTTTACTATTGTTTGCTTAAAATATCATTAAAGTCATTACAAAGTTGCCTCATAAAATTGGCAAAAAATGCTTAAAGGCAGATAAGCCCACAAATGGACGGAGATGCAGAACAAAGAATGTCAAAAGCAGGCGAATGCTGCTTAAAATCAACACACACAAAAAATGTATATAAAAAATACAATATTATGTAATATGATTTGAGGACTTACAGCATTAATTTTAAGGTTATGTGGTTGTTGTGGACTCGGTTACTACTTAAATAAGACGCTTTTACAGATTGTTCACGGAGAATGGTGAAGAGAAAATGTTAATAGAAATAGACAAGACGATCAATTGATTAGGATTATGAATTCATCGAGTTCATTTGGGTCATTTCGATACTTTATTAAGATACAGATGATTTTCAAATGAACTCTCCTTCACCTTAGAAACTAAACAATGGTATGGCAATAATCTCTTTGAGGTCAAAGTGTATTTATGAATTATAAGGTGGTTATCTAAATTATAGCAGCCGAAACTTGATACGACGCCCTTCATATAGTAACCGATTGCTTACCGACCGTCAATACTGACCATCTTCATCAATAAGCTAATGTATTATCGGTTTCCCGGCATAATGAGCTTCTCTCTAAGCTATATCTTCTGTCCTCTCATATGACTTCACACCCAATAATAGCAATGTTGTTTCGAATGAAGATTAGGCGACACTCTTGACAGTAGCATTACTTAGCTATAAGACGAGTCGTGATGACTTATATCAGAGAGCAGTTAAAACTGCATTAGAGTCACACCGGAATAGTGTTGTGTTAGGATGCCATCCTTCACCTGTTGATGATAGCGAAATAAGATAACTTCGTAGTGCTCGGACCACCTTAGCTCAGTTAAGGTCAGGCTGGACTCTTAACCTCCAGTGCTACAGGGAATGTGTACTTCTCATTGATAACAATCGCTGTCCGTAGTGTGATATTTCTCCGCACAATACTGTTCACCTTTTACTTTCCAACCTCTTTTTACAATCCCCTTGCTATTTCAATGACAAAAGCAACATATAAGTCACCACTTGTGAAATTTATCATTAAAATCTCAACAACTGGGCACAAGTTGACTTGTTGGAGAAGGTTTGATAAAAAAAGAGTGTTTATTATGTGATTTATCTTATGATTATAATTTGAATACATTTTATGCGATTTCCTAGTTTATTGTACGTTGAATAAAACAAATTTTATATGTATATATTTTTATAGAACAGTGTAGATAATTTAATAGAATTTATATAATATTAATTTGCATGCAGAACTTGTGCTTCATTTAATTATAATAAATTAAATTTTGTTGCCAAAAAATGTATAATTTTCTAAATTGGTAGCTGGCTGTATGGGATTTTGAGGACTTAATTTTTAAAAATATATTACAAATTTAATGAAATAAATTATTCTCGAACGCCTAATAAATCAGATTTATGGAAAAAAGAATAACATATTTTTTTAGTTTAAAATTTAAATGAAAATCAAAGCATTTGCCAACATTTTGCATAAATGTCCGGAGAATGGAAAAAAAATGAAAAGAGAAAAGTATCACAATAGCTGCCATTAACAGTAAAGAGAGGCAATGCGCCAAAAAGTATACTGCAGACATTCTCATGACAATGACTACAAATACAACAAAGTAGAATTATGTCAAAGGCAATGAATGAATAAATGCACCAATGAATGAATGAGCAAAAGAAGCATGAAAAAAATACAATATACTAGAAGAAAGCAAAGAGAATAAAGAGAAACTTTTATAATACTTTTCACACTAAAATTATGACTATTAGTTGGAATTTATGCAGAAAGTTTTTTACTTGGCAAAGGACACACATAAACTTAAGTTCTACTAAGTGCAAGAACTAATCAAAGTGAACATAAAATTCCAAACTCCAAATAGTCCAGATATCCTTCACTCCTTACTGTCTAACTTTTTATTGAAACAAAATCACCTTTCTAAGAAACTATCTAAAGGTCGTGACTATGGCTTTAAGTACCATGATGTCCATAAAGCTAATACCTTTTCAATGCTTTACAACACTCAGAATACTTAAGTCAATGTGGTCGATTGAGTTGCACTTCAATAAAATGAAAACAACAATGGCAACAACAATGCATTTAGCATGAAAAATAGGGGAAAGCAAATTGTAATATAAAATGCTATAAAAATAAAGCAATTGCCATGACGAAATAGTCACAAGCAAAGCAAGGAACAAGGAATCAAAATGAGTTCTATTTATTGCAATTCAATGGTCCAACATCTAACGTCAGTGATGCTAAGAGATACTTTACGGACAAAACAAACAGAAATGAAATAACAGCAGAAGTTTGTCATCAAAAGAGAACACTGAATATTGAGTTCTTATTTCTTTCATGATATTCTCCATTCTTTTCTTTTAGTTTTTCTTTATTGCATATGAATAGTTTATGAAATGTTTGTTGGTTTTTTCTTAGCAATTTTCCTTTTCTTCAATTTTCACGCGGGATTATTTCATTTCGTTATTTTGATATTTTTTCTTATTTTTTTGTCTTTTCCCTTTTGATTTCTACTTTTTCTTAAGCTATCATCTGACATCATTTTTGCGCTATGAATTCATAATTCTATAATCTTATTAAATGTTCAATGATTTTTATGATAGTTCTAAGTATAAGCGGAGTGAACGAATGGAATGGAGGCACTTTATTTGCCATAGCTTTGTTTTAATGGTCGAAAAAGAGTACTTTTACCAACAACTATTGCATATCATCAACATCAGCAATGGCTTCAGCTGCATCCAATAACTTACTTGTTAATCAGTTTAAATTATTTTATAAAAAATGTTAGATTCTTTAATAAATTTTCATAAATTCATAATTAGGTGATAATTTCTCTATCGACCAAATTGTTTTGATTTGTTTATCGCGTACTGTGATTTAGTTATTCATTTGTAAATTCAAATCATATTGAAAGATATTTTAACAACGATGGATGAAAACATGTAGGGAGTAACTAAAAAAAACTGATAAATTTTTAGCCTTCAAACTTTTAATTATTTTTAACTAATATACAGTATTTCTGAAACAAAATGGAATTTGGTTCATTTGCTTACTTCAAATTAATAAAAAGAATCCTCTTAAATGGAAAATAATTTCAAAAACAACTCCAAATAGTTCAAAAATTAAACAAACATTTAGTTTTTTTCCACTCGCATTTAATAAACTAAATAAAAAACCCACTTTCAGCAACTGTTGTACCATAAAAAAAAGTTGAAAACAATATATGCAAAAAATTTCCAACAAGCATATTTTTTGTGGTTAATAAAATTTGTTAGCGGAAAATACAATATAAGTAAACTAGAAAAAAAAAATAATTGGAGTAATAAAAACCAAAAATTGGGAATTTAAAAAAACACATAGAGAATATTATATAACATCCCCGATGATGTATGAACATTCTCATTATGAAATTGCATTTTTTTATAAAGATTAGATGTCATCGAAATAAGGATCAGTTCAATGTTATCTCATTCTTTATTTAACCTAATATCTTAAGATATGCAAAAGATGCAATTATATAAATTTAAAGTTTCATAAGTTGGTTATATCAAGCCTTGTTTCAATCGGCTTAAGTTGTAAATATACAAGTTAATGATTAACAACTATCTAATGTTCTAAATTCCTTAATTAGAATGATAATTCCCTACTCTTTGCCAGTACTGTTCCCAGTTTCGAGTATCAACGGGTATTCCTTAATGCTTTGTCCGACGTTTATTCTTAGTCACGTAGGCCAGTAACTGTTCTATGATCTTATGTATTCCCCGTTGGCCGAATTAACCAAAGAAAAGCTGCCATCTGGTATTATTGAGAACAGTTGTCTTGGCGTAGGCATTGGCTTTGATGTAATTTTCTTGTGATTCTCAATAAGTTAATTTACATGATTTAATGTTCATTGGCATTTTAAATTGTTTCTTCATCTTAGTTACTCATCATTGACAGTGAAAGAACAGATTGGATTTGATATAGAGTCTGCATGGCAAGATAAATGATCTGTGCATAATAATTTGATGTGTCTTGATTTCGGTACGATAGCTTAACAACTATGAGACTAGATAGACTAGTCTTTATTGAAATCAATGTATGAATGGACGACTAGGACCATTGGATTCATGTTGTCACTTTGATAACTCTCATATTGATTTTTGTGTAGTGTCCAAATCTCAATACTATATGTCCCAAACATCAAGACAAAGTTATAATATCCATTAGCTTCAGATTGAAAGGTTAAACAAGCATCAAATTGTTTCGCTGACCCTTGCATTTAACACATAAAAAACATATAATAAAAGGAAAAATAAATAAAAATGGAAAATGGAAAATGGTTTTTAAAAACCAGCAAAGTATATTTATTAAAAAAGTTTTTCCTTTTATTTGGCGTTGAGTTATGCAAAAAAATGAATGAATGAAAGAACAAATATTGTTAAACTAATCTCTCTACAAGCTTCTGTCGACACCCATACATACTATTGTGATACACAAGTAAAGATATGTTTGGATGTTGAACATATTTCATTGTCATGTTCAAATAAATATGGAAAACACTGATTGCATTTGTATATGTTCTGAATAAATGTGACATGCATAAACTAACACCTATATGTCTATCTCTTTGCCTGTCTATCTGTATGTTGTCATCAAGAAGCATGTTGATTGTGGGATTTTGTTAGATACAAAAATATTATGATTTTCTATTTAAATAAAGTTTGTTGTACTGTTTTTTTTTTTTTTGTATTCAACAATCAACTACAAATACTTTTATTCTATAAAAATACAATATTTGCATAACACCCACACCAAAATACATATTCATACAAAAAGATTTAGTAGTCTTAAATTCCAATTCTTTTGAGGTCTTAGCATTATTCTGATATATTGTGTGTATTGCATTGTTTGTTGAGTTGTATAACCCTCCCAATGTCATTTGCTTTGTCATTTTACAAATTGTTTGCGGTTATTGTGATATTTTTATTAGTCTAACATTTTTATTGTGTTCATTATCATCAATAGATAAAATAACTGCATTCGTCATTATTTGCATAAAATATGAAATAAATAACAAAAACAAATAAAGTAATGTCAAGAAATACTTAAGGTTACTAAGCAACTGCAAATGTGAGAAAATCTTCTTTGCTGCATTTTGGATATTTTCATTGTCTTTAGATTTATGATCCGAAAAAAACTGTCATAACATTAGAACTAAATTTATATTCATTGTAAAAAAAAAACTATCAAAATATTGTATTATTGTAGACATGAAAAGACATGGAAAATACTAGAGAACAATATTCCCTATTTATTATTTTATAACAACAAAGCATTGAACAAATTCACACTAAACTTGCTATAAGTTCCTTGAGTGTTATTACATTGTTCATATCTTAATTGCCTATGTCTATGTTACCCTTCATGGCTCTCCAAAGATTAAATTCAGCCTTTTAATTGGGATCTGAGTTAAGAAGTAGTTACTCAAAGTGCCATGATCAAACAGCCCTCAGCTTCTCTTTAAAACCATTGGCTGCTACTTTTCAAGTAGTCTTGTCTAGCTCATAGTCCTCCTACGCTCATATATTAATAGTTCTAGTACTTTATCTTTTAAAATGACTACGATGACGTGCTGGTCTATGCTGACAAACTCAGCTGCTTTGCAGATGTTACGTGAGAAACTTTCAATTGCGGCTTCAATGTGCTCCGCCGTTTTTAAGTCAAAATCAATATTGATGTGGTTGTCTAACTAAGACTACAATCAGGCAATATTGGCATATCCAGGTAGCAGCTTAGTCATCATATTGTGTATATTTGATGATATTGTATACAAAAGTTTATAATGAATGCTAAATGATCAAAGCTTAGGTCTGCTGATTCGATCGCATTGTTAACGTGACGACCAGAGGCTCTTTTCTGGTACCACGGGTGGCCAGGAGCCCCCGGAACTTATTCAGCCATGACCAGTAGAGACGGCCCCTTTATGGGAGTATATTGGAGGCTGTGGTTATACCCAGATGCAGCTGCAGAGGTTTAAGATTGACCTTGACCTGACCAAGGAATAAGTCATACGACCAAAAAATTGGTACCTGCAGATATACTTATATCCAAGGAGACGTTCATTGACGTACATCAATCCCTGTGCTTGGCACCGTGACTCATCAAAATAGTCTTTAAAATTCTGTTTATTCATATTTAGCCCTTGGAAGCAGTAAATTCATGCTAAAACTAGTTCAGTAAAGAGTTATATGTCAGCACTTTGGTACGATTCTATCTGAATTGGCCCAATTGGACGATGCTTGATGTTGGTTTTTGATTGTTGCTGTTCCTCCTCTTAAGCAATTATCCTCAGGACATATCATACCCTTGAAACTTTTAGTAAGTTCAGCACCAAAATAATCACTGATTCTAATATCAAACTATTGTACTTTCGATTGAACTAAACAGTGTTTTTTATATGGGAAGAAAAATGGATACAAAGATGATACTAGTATATTGAGACACAATTTGAATTTTATTTTATGTTAAAAAATTTTTAATATTCTTTAATATTCCAATTATAATTTTTTATTTTGACATGAGTTAAGTTATGAAGTATTTACAACATTTTTTAACATTCAGTGTAAGCACATACTCGTGCTTAATAATTTTCATTAGAACGAAATTGTATATCCTATGTTATTCATTTACATAATTTTGATTACAACAAAAGTGTAAACAATATGGAATTTTGAACTTTTTACTTTTATGAAATTCAATTAAATGAAATTATGCGAATATGTTAAAAGATTTTAACAGGAATTTTAAATTCGCTTTCCATATTTCCATTATTTTAATTTTGAAATTCCTTCACATCTGTTTAAATTATTAAATGAAAGATAAGAAGAGAAATTTATAAAATTGAACATGATAATTAATTCGACAAAATAAAAATCAACAATGAAATGATGAAATAAGGCTTTTGGCATTAAAAAATATCTACATACTCCTTCAGAATGAAGTACTCAACATTTTTCTTTACTTTATGATGCATGATGATGGTAATTCACATTCAGAACTTGAAACAAAGAAAACATTCGAAATTCACGCTTAATTATCTTTTACATATTGAAGCTAACAGAGAAGCATCGAAGTCTTGTATATTTTCCAGAGTGAAGTAGAACTTACTCTGCAGTTTATTTGGCGTAAAATCCCATCAAATTTCTTTTTGCACAAACAACATTTTTAGATATATAGAGATACATGTATAGAGTAACATGTAGTTAAAGATCCATATGCATATATGAGAACATGTGTATATAAAGTATAATTAAAGGCATGTTTCGTATGAGGGACCATAACAACTGCCAATCGAGTAGTTACGGTTCAATTGATATTGACGGACTGCATATCAATTATCATTCGTAGTAAATGTTGCGCACTCTATGGACTTAATGAATGTATCTATGCAGTCATGTGTAAGTAATGTTTTAGACATATCTAAGTAGTACGTATCAGCATAATAGCCTAATTGGAATTAAGTGTAGTGCATAGCATGCATCCAATTGTGAATATTAAATGCAGATTGCTAGGACTTCACCTTCTTTAAGATTTAACACAATTTCAACATAAATAAGGTTAAAAGATTTCTGTAGTGAAAAATATTTGCTTCAACAAGTTACCATTTGCTATTCTAGCTTTAAGGCAGATAAAATTCTAATCCCTTAAGATATTCTCAGCTAATAAACAATCATATTAATTAACCAATTTCTACATAAAAGTGCTAAAAATTCCTTAAAATCACGAACACTCACAGCGAAGTCTACGGAAATTAAATTAAATTTAAAGTATTGTACGCAATTCGTTCCACTCAAGTGATTACGCAAAATGTTTTGAGCTACAGATTCCCTGGCTCCAATTCTATTTTAAACATGTTTCTGTTTGTGAAAGGCGCAACAAAGTAGTGGCACAACTTTACTCAGCCACAAATAGCAATTAAAAGGCAACAACAGCAGCCGCACCAGCACCAGAAATAGAAACATGAGGCACAGACAAAGTCACTTCATTTAGATACTTTCTCCATCACCATCCATCCAACCATCCATAGATATGTAGTACAAACAACCAAATGCGAAACTTACGCAAACACAAAAGTGAAAATCAGCTAAAATATTGTAATGGAAAGGCAAAGGATGCTAGGTGTGAAGTAGAGCCGCCCGGAAGGATGTGCGGTAACAAGCTTCAGCTTCAGTTGAATGTCGATAGCAAAAAAATATTGTACTGCTGGCAAAGCCGCATTCAGAACGCGTGCTGTCAGCATCATCAGAAACAGAAATTGAAAAGACACACATAATTTAGAATTGAAATAAAACAAAACATAAGAGAAGCAAAGAGAAGAGAAGAGAAGAGAAGAGAAGAGAAGAGAAGAGAAGAGAAGAGAAGAGAAGAGAAGAGAAGAGAATATGAAATCACAGGGCACATGAATAAGTACTGAAATGAACTTGTGTCATATTCAATTTGGTGAAGCTTTTAATTTTAATTAAAGCCAATTAAAAGGAAAATACTTTCACACACACACACATTGATTATTTGACAACAAAAAAGTAAGAATATA
This sequence comes from Amiota communis, assembly GCA_037043315.1. NCBI lineage: Eukaryota > Metazoa > Arthropoda > Insecta > Diptera > Drosophilidae > Amiota > Amiota communis. The sequence goes on from JBAMAV010000322.1 coordinate 28,666, forward strand.
AGTGTTTTTATGCTAAGGAAGCAATGACACTTCTTTCTTTTAAGTTCACCACAATTCACATATTTTTTTGAGTTATTTTTCTTTTCATCTGAGAATTTTCTAATTGCTGCAATAAAAACGGAAACTGCCAAACTTCCTCATTTCATTTTATTGAAGTATTTTTTTATCTTATTATTTTCTTTTAGATTTTATTTTTAGCTTCTATCACCTCAAGGCGATATGTGGCCTACACACGATACTATCCCAGAGCCCACTCATTCTGAGTTGTTGTCGTTTTGCCAAAAGGGTTTTCCTTTTAATTTTTATTTATTTTTTGGTCCACTTAAAGCAAAAAACAAAAAAAAAAAGGACTGCACTAAATGAGTCAAAGAGGAAGATGCAATGGATGCAAAGTGGTGGAAATGCTCGTGGCCAAAATGTGAAAACAGTTTTGTGGTCGTCATATGTCTTTCAGAGTCTCGGCGTGTGTCCCTGCGTGTGTTTATTTTTCGGTTGCTGAAATGCACAAAGTTAAATGCTTTTTTTTCTTAATTTATTTTTTTTTTTGGAAATTTTTTTTTTATTTCCAGAACAAACAAACAGAAATTGTCAACCGACGCAGTGTTTGCCTCATTCTTCATGTCAGTGAAATTAAAAAATAATTTTCATTATTTATATAGACAGAGTCTGTTGGTCTACTGTTCGTACCACAAGTTGAGTTAAGTATAAAATGATAAAATAATGAAGTCAAGTCACTTAAAAAGCAGTTCATAGTTGACACACATAACCAGCTCAAAGGATATGTGCGATGATGATTACATGCGATGAAATTCACTTTATTTTATGGCATTCAAAGATGTTGTCGTCCGCTTCAATGAAATTCCATAGGAATGATTCAGTTCTTGATATATTGACCTCAAATTTTGTTATAAGACTCTCCATTATACCATATTGTCTTTATTAAACTTTATCATGTTCCTTCATAAGTCGAATGCAGTATCAAAGTTCTTGAGCTATTTCAAAGAATTTTTGACAAATAGCCATTTCTAATACAAGCATTTCTTGTTTCACATATTCTTCCATTGATACTTTATATTGATATTTTTATCTGAAATTTCGACAAAGATACTTCTTCATGCAAGTCTTTCTTGCACCACATATTCTTCTTTTGATATTTTTCTTGGTATCGATTGATTTTAAGTCACAAGCTGACTCAATGTTCAAAGCGTCGATTACATTGGGAGAGTCTACAATCTACTAGCCAGCGATTTCACTAGCTGCATGTAAACTCGCCCAGTGTAGTAATATTTGCCAGTTACTAGCATATTCTACTGAGAAAATTTGAAAGTCGGGCTACTTTGCTCAATACTCTCTGGTGTTTAGATTTGCATATTCGTTATCTGCTGGTAAATCGTCGATGAAATTGAGCGAGTGGAAAGTTTTCTGTGTCATCATAACAATCACATATGCCGTATAAGGCTCATCTACACTTGGCTAGTTGGCGTGCAGAATAGTAAAAAGTGTACAAGCGAGCAAATTGGTGATTGAGCTTGTAACGATTACACAGAAAAGTTTTTAAAGAACTGAAATACTCATAGCTGCTTCAATAGTGATTCACTTTGAAAATGAAGTGTGTGTGTGTGAGAGATAAATAACAGGCAGCGAGTAACTTTTCTCGTAAAAGTCTACTCGCAACAAGTCATCATGATGACACTGCGGGAGTTCGCTTGCAATTAGCCAAATCGCTGGCTTTTAGCTCTCTAACTAGCCAAGTGTAAATGTGAGTTCAGCGACTAGTTGATTGTTAACTCGTTCAATGTAATCGATGCTTAATAACGATCGGAAGTTTTGACAAATAGTATTAAATGGATCAGATTTCTTCAAATAACAAGTTTCTTCATTTGGAATGGTATCATTTTGCATAAATTCAAAAGAAGTATTTCAATTATGAAGATGTTGAGCTGAAATATGAATAAACTGTACCATTTTTTTATGTTTTTTAATTAAATTTTGCTTACAAATTTTCTTGTGAATTTATTCACAAATCTATCAGAAGTATCTCATATTTGAAGTTATCATGCTGAAAATTTAACAAGTTCTCTTTTGCTTTATACCAGATTGTTTTTCTTATTCCTGAAAAGTCAACATCTAAAGAGGTTGTTCTTATTCAGTAGTGATGTTTTCCTCAGTTCTTCGTGTTCCATTCATTAGCAACATATCATTCGTTAGCTTTGGTGCTGTCAACGCTCACATCATATCACATATAACAATTTTCCCTTTTATGTTCATATTGCCGACATATTCAAACATATTCACATGAACACATCAAAGTTAAAACACATGCTTACATTCAACAGCAGGAAATTCTAATTATGGAAAATAACATGTGAATCATGAAGCACTGACACATGTGAATCTAGAAATTTTGCTTATTTCCTATAGAATTATGCCTTAGGCAAAAGAGTATCATTAAAATTGAGAGCTAAAGGAGTGAACTGTGAACTTGACTCAATTCAATTAAAATGAACACTTAATTTTGTGCCAACTGATGTTTGCTTCTTCAAACATACAAAAAGAAATCAAAAATAAAGGAATGAAGAAATGAACAAACAAACTTGAAAGAAACAAGTCAATGGCTTCAGTTCCAAATGTTATTTTATTTTTATGATGCATGCATGTAAGTACATATTTGTACACACATGTATCTGTGTGTAAGGATGTTTAGTGAAAATTGTGAATCAAAGGCAACATCCTGTGATGGCACAGTTACTAAAGAGAACAGCTGCGGTTGAAGCGGAAAATCCTGCTCCTGCTGCGTGCATAGCATATGAGTTAAAATTAAAGTAAGCAAAAATTTCATTCGTTTTACACGTACACATCATTGTATTTGTATGGATTTCTATACACGTATACTATGTGTGTGTGTGTGTCACCAAATTTTCGAAATGGAAATTTAAATGTTTTTCTATCAATTCAAAGGTAAAAGATTGTGGCATTAGGTGGGTCTATGTAAAAGGATGAGGGCATCCTTTCTTCTATTCATGAAAATAAATAGCTGATTATCAAAAGGTTGAATGACAGTTTCAGTTGGTTTTATTTTATTTCTCTTTGTCTTTCTCATACATTTTCTTCTTCTATTGCTTGGAGAGAAGAAGAAAAATGTTTTTGCCTTCAAATCAATATGCAAAGAATTTCCCAGAGACAGTTATTTCCGAACAAACAAACACACATCCACACACACATACAGAAACAATCACACATAGAAGTATACTCAAAGATTAAGGTCTGTTAGAATTTTAAAAGAATTTAATAACATATCTTTTGGCATACCAAAGTTCATGAATTTTTATTTAAGTCAAAAAACCAAGACTGAAAAGGAATTTTTTAACTGTCTTTGTTTGATTCAGAAAACAATTTTCTTTTTCTTATTAAACTAATTTTTTTTTTTGGGGTTGACCTTTTTTATTTAAATTGAATCAATTGATCATAATTTTTACTATATGACAAAAGCTCCTTCTATAAGTGGCATCCTTCATTCAAGAAATTAATTTAATATTATTATATCATCTTCTTGACAAGTAAAAACCTGTTTAAGTAAGCGAAAAACTATTTGGATAAGAGCAGTAGATGCCGGAAAATTCAGTCAACAACAAGCAAAAAAGACTTTCAGTTCATTTATTCAAAGTAAACAAAAAAAATCTCCCATATTGATCTGTCTTTTCGACTGAAGCAGTTGTAACGTCACTGCTTTGATCGAATTATAAAAACGAGTCTTTCTTCACATAATTTATTAAAATGAAATCACGCAGCAATATTCGAGAGCCTTTTGGAAACGATGGTGACTTGTCCTCAGCCAACTGATGCATTGTTCTACATGTGAACTGGTTTTGTGCCATAAGTTACATTATCAAATTTAAATATTTAACTGTACCTTTCTGGAGAATCACGCCACAAGATGCCTTGCTGTCGGACGATGAAACTCGAGCACATGGATAAATTTTTCAGAAGTCATTAGTGAGCCCGATAGGAATGGAATGTAAAAGCGGTTAAATTGTTATTTATTTATTTAGCATCTCCCACCACAATTTGCCTAATACTGGTAGGTTGCATCAAGGCTCCGGCTTTATTAAGAATATTCTGGGCCACAAAGCATTTGTTGGTAACGAAATACCTGACGTAGCAGCTAAATTAGTGGATCAATCATCTTCTATTACCAGTCACATCCCACAATCTTGTCACTCTCCTCCATGTTTATTCTTCTACGAATTGATCATAGCGCTTTCAACACTCATATAGTTACTCCATATAGATATGCGCCATTCTTGCACCTATCCGGTCATTCAAATGAATTTACGATACACATTTTTAGGGCAATGACCCCATCTTGAAATTAGGAGAAATGCCCTTTTCCCTAACACCAACCACCACTGTTACATATGGCAATAAAGATCAGATATTTTTATTCTAAAAACTTGTGAACATCATAGATTAAATCAAATATTTAAATAATTTCTTAGAGTCAAACGTCTAGTAGCTAATTACATACAGCAACTCTGCGGCAGAACTCTCTCTAGCAATTTTTATACAATACATTGAGAAGAGTCACACGACGCTTAGAGGTAGACCAGTGGCTTGCGTAGAGTAAGTGTGGATAAGAAATGCATGCGAAATCCATGGAAAGTGAAGATGATTGCTCTGCGACAGAACGTACACCTTCGCAAAGAAATATATTTATATATTTTTCACAATCGTTGCGTATAATAAGCAACTAAAGGTCTAAGGTTAATATGCGAAATAAGTTTTAGTATTACATTTGTGTTATTATTATGAATTTATTAAATTTATTGGAAAAATACAATACCATAAACTTAAATTTAGTTTTTAGTTAATTTCTAAATATTTATAAAATATTAAAATCTTATAATAAATCGTTCAATTTCACTTAAAGAAAACTCTTCTAAACCAAAGATATAAAAATACTAATATTACAATGGAAATTTTAAATATCTTCTAATACATAAAAATCTCGTGTCACGGTGTTAGTGTATGAACTCCTCCGAAATGGCTCGACCGATTTTTATGAATTTTTTTTTCATATATTTGGTAGGTATGAGAATAAGTCATTATATATTTTTGATCATCCTTCCCCCAACAATATCAAAATAATTAGCGATAAATTTTAAAATCAATCAAGTCTCCTTTGTCAAATACATCAGATAATTATGTCAATATTAATACTTCATTGATTCGTCTGATTTTTCAAATTAAACGAAGAACAACATCACGCACTAACATCACGTCGGAAGCGAAGCAAAGCACGCCGGGTATACTAGTATCTTATGTATATATAAATTATTTGCCTCATGCTACTGAGCACATCACTTGAGTACGGCTAAACTGATTTTGATGAAATTTTCTGCGAAACTCTAGCATTGTTTGGAGAGTGTTCCTTGAAGTTTAGTGTTGTTCGGACCTGCATTTGTCTAGACATTGGTGCATAAAATTTTGCATAGAGACACATTTTAGCATCACGTAGCGTAGAAAAGAATGCCGGGTATGCTAGTATTTGTATAAAATATACAAATAACTATGAAAAATCACTATGACTTCAGTTGACTGAGTGATATTTGGTTTAAATTGAAAATCAATAATCTCAACCATGAAAAAGAAGTACTATATTAGTAGAAGAATAAAGAATGCTAACTCCTTTGGCGGTTTGATACTTTTCGTTCACCAAAGTGTCAGATAACGATGACGTGACTCTTGTCAATGTCACCAACAATGATAATAACACTAATGATGGTGATGATGATGACGATAATGAATCAAAGTTACTACTGATGTCAGTGACAATACATAATAGTGATTTTACTCATGTTAAAAACTCCTTGTATATTTGAGTTTGTGTAAAATTTGAATTAAGCGATAGAGCGTCAATAGCAATTGACATACATACATAAGTTTCGCTGTAAGTTTCAAGTTGACAAAAAGAGTGAGAAACATGTCAATCAAGGCAACAGCAGCCACTTGTAATTGTACACCAACTCCATCAGAAACCATATCTCTATAGCTACTTTAACAGCTATCATTGTCATTCTTGTTGTTGGCGGTTGTGATAATGATGTCAAGCATTTATTCATTTTACAAACTCAACTTGTTCAGAATAGTATATTTCTCACCGTACGCCATATACCCTAAGGCTAACAAGTGTTCATCCTTCCATATATATACACACATATATCATGTACTGATTGTTGTAAAATGTTGCCATACAAAGCATTAAATTGTCGATAATATTGTTGATGACGTTGAAAATTCGCTTAATTTTGCACGCATGTGTTGTTGTTTTTCTTTTCTTAATTTATACAAAGTTACTTATGTACATTGTTACTATGGTATATATATGCATATAATATATGTGTGTGCCTGTGTTTTAATTAAAATTTAATGAATTGCTACTCGCTGTTCCAATTACATAGCGTTTTACTCTGTCATCATCATCACCGTCATCACCATTACCATCGTCATCATCAGCAATGTTGAAATGTCTGATGACTGAGCTGAAATGTGTGTAATTGGATGTGTCTGATATCTGTGTGTCAGTATCTATGTATGAATGTGTATATTGAAGGAGAATAGCAGATTGAAGCGTATGTTTAATGAGGCAGCACATATGGCGAGTAACAGTTTAATACACAACTTAAATCACTTTAGTTATGAATACTTGAAATTGTGTTAAACATTTTAGCGAAAAACTTAAGAGAATAATGAGTTAGAATAAGTGTGTAATAAATGTAAATGAATACTTCAAAATTTACTCAATTTACAACTTTATTATTTATTTTTTGACAAATTGCTTTAATTAGAGTGGTATAAGAAAGATCGATTGGTATATGGTACAATAAGGTTTCAACCATTGCATCTTAGAACATCAATATTAAAAAGGTTCAGCCTTGAAATGAATAGCACATGTGTAAAGCAAAGTAAGAATAAGAACCTCATTAACACAGAAATCACCAATCAACTAACATACATCAATCATACGCAATGCTAACCCAATTGCAAATGTAAAATTTACGACTTTCACACACATGCCTAGACAAGTGGTTAACACACACAAAAAATGGGGGTAAGTTGTTGTTTTTCCATTTTAAAAATATAAAAGTCACTGACCAAATACACACGCTAACATAAGCAATGACATAAGGTTAAAACGATAAAATGAAAAGAAAAAAAGAAAACAAATGAAAGGCTTATGAGGTCAGTAGACAATTTGAAATGAAAGCAAGTAACAGCAGTGAGTGAGAATGAAAGTAAAAGTGAACAAATAAACAAGTGTTCCTAATGTCAATCATAATGTCAAAGTGCTAATAAAGTCAATAGAATCATGTGCACAAAAGCAAATGTGAGGAAGAGAATATAAAAAAACAAGTGTGGTAAAAGCTTAAAAAACAAACAAATGGAAACAATAAGAGAGAAAATAGAAATTGAAATAGGATTACAGACTAGATTGACTGAAGAAACTATTGTAAAAAAATTAAATTCAGCATACTCAATAAAGTACAAGTGATGCAAATAACTTGGAAGGAATTTTCTTTCCAAGCAACCCAATCTAGTGAATCAGGTATAAGCATACATAAACTAAAATGCACTTTCAAGAAAATATACAAAAATACACATGAAACATGAGCAGATGACAAACGAACCCAACCAAACCCAAGGAAAGACATTTAATCTATCAGTCAGACAACTAGAGAAACTTGGTGCATCTATTCAAAGTTATTTGTAACTATTCATCGTCTTCTTGTTAAAGAATGAATACAGTATGATGAACTGTTGCCGCGCATTCTATGTATTGTGGTATAAATAGCCAACTTCATAGATACACAACTTGGCAACGTCTAACGAAGCATAAAGTTGAAAGCAACTTGGTAGTACAATGAAACTTTATTTCCATTTACACGATAGAAACGATGAACCAGTAAACAACTATTGAAGCAATCTAAAATGCTTAAAGGTTTCAAAGGTGTAACAACAAAAGACCACATCAAGTCAACAACAGCAGCCACACAACAGGCACATTTCTACCCTGATAGAAAGAAGCCAAAGCACATTGTGTATCTAGTCATATCATAGATACATACTACTTGTACATACAATATTTTTTCCATTTCCTTTTCTATTGGCATTTTTTTCAAATATTTTTTTATTATTATATCATTTTCAGGGAGATTATCATCAGAATCCCATTAGAATTTTTATTGAATTCTTAACACGCAAGCATACCAATACAAGCAAACACACAAACATAAAATTTAATACACAAATAAATTCAATTATATTTTAATCCAAGTATCTGACAGACATTCGTTGAGCCTTCGGCAAAGTGATGGCATTAAAAAGTGTTAAATTATTGACAATGCAATGTCTTTGGCCTTAAGATAGGCAACACTTTAATGCATATTTCACTTAATCACATTGGCTTTGTTTGCCCTAATGTTATTGACTTTGTGTGGAATTTCAATTAATATTGTTATTGTTATCAATGGGTAAATATCCTGTTGATTCCCAAGGTGAATTCAAATAAACATTCAACCTTCAATTCTCACATTGTTCATTCATTCATTCATTGATTCGTTTGTTCATTTGTACCTTTGTTGTGTATGTTATTGTAGTTACTTGGTTAATTTTTTATAATTAAACAGATTCAGTTGTATTATCGGTCTATAGAAATTTGTTTGCTCAACGACTTGCCATGCTATGCCATGTTTTACTTAGCCATGCCATTCCAGCAACCTGGCTAGGTTACTACTTGCTGCAATCAATAGTTGTTGGTTTTTGCTTTGTTAGTTTCCTTCTTACTGTTCCTGTTGTTGGTCTTTCAATATCCTTGGAGGTCTTGTTAGCATAATTACATATTAATATCGTAAATTCTCATTATGTATACAACAAGTATGCTCATTTATACATTATAATGTCCTGTTGGACTCAAGATACTACTGTAGATAAACCGTAAGTTATATTTGAATTTGGGCACTACAAAATCACAAGTCTCATGTCTCATACTATGTGGATGTGTTTAGTTATATACTCACTAGTTTACCTAATTGAAATTTAGTTGTTTGTGTTGCCGGAACAAAATAATATGTATAATATACTTGTGTACTTGATATCATATTCAGATACAACATCATCTAGATTAATTTCATGTTGTGTGTTAATAGTTGCATTTGAAACTATTTACTCATGCTTGACAAGTGCATTTGATGAGTATTTTCAAGTTCTTGTTGATGTTGATGATGATGATGAACAATTTTAGAAATAAATCACTAATGATGTGATGAAGAAGCATTGTTACGTAGACTTTAATAATGAAAATGATAATTTGATATGTGCACATGTGTTCATGCACATGCCAGTATCTATGAGCATTTCAAATTTATATATTATCAATTAATTATAATCAATAGTGTTTAAGTCTTCAATTTATCAAATTTTCCAATCATTTATGCTTACAAATTTTTAAAGCAATAAGATATGTGTCTTTATCAATCAATATCAATATTATATTTCAATATTGTAAGATTAAAACTAAGGATGGGTATCGACCAATTAAACATCTATTTATTATGATTGAAAATAAAAAATCAAACAAACCAAACAAATGGTGTGTGTTTGTATATGAATTGCATTTGGTCATTCGAAAAATATATACAAATGCACAAACATTCTGCTTCAGCAACCATTTTGGCTAAAGAATTCTGCATGTACGAAAGAGAGACAAGAGGCGCACAAAGAATTGTCTGGGAAAGTGACTCCGTAACAAAAAGTCTCCGCCATCGTACACATATTTTTTTTTTCAACCCTTATAGAGTCACTGATCAGCTCTCTTAGTCAACAACAAATTGTGTATAATAAACAACAAAAAAAGTATATACAATTAGTATGCACCCAGGAACAAAAGATACTCAAACATTTGGTTTGTCTGAGCAATGGCTTTGTATTTGGAAATTTTGGCACAAAACTCGTTTTTATTATAAATTGGGCGACCGAGTACCGAGAACATATGACTTGTTTGCACTTGAAGTTTCATTTTTGCAATATTCTAGTCTCTATCGTTCTCATGCATAACGTTGTTATAATCACTTGTTTGTCCAGTCCCAGTCGACATTCATCCCTAATTAAAACATCATAGAAGAAGACTCTGGTACTAAATAAGATCATCTATGCACATAATAAAATCATAGACTAAAATTGTTTGTGCACGCATCACGTATACACCACTCATTGGATTCAAAATTGAATTACTGGCAAATAACAGGCATTATTGTGAGTAACATATAGCGTCTATTTCATCAAAATCGAACTAAGGAATCAAAAGATATTAAGCCTAAAATTTCTGGCTTTGCAAAGAGGAAGCAAGCTGTGGTATCGCTGCTTCTTAAACTCAGGTTTGTTTTTGTTATCACCTTGTTCAAATTCTGTCTATCTGCGACTGCATACTCTCTCAAACTTTTGTTTGTTGACAAAGGGAACTCACAGTTCTCCCAACGTTTAACCATGCCATCTTTCACGTCTTTCTCTGTTTGTTCATTTCGTTTGGTTTGAGAAAAGCAGAATGTAGTGGTCAATGGGAGCGGAATGATAAGAAATTTGCTTTGTGATGGAACGCACACCTTCATAAAGAAACAAAAATGAAAACGAATGCGAAATTAGTTGCTAGCGTACTAATGCTGAGTGTGACAACGAATGGCGTTTCCAAAGAAAAATCAACGACACGAACTACTGAGCATGATGCTGAGTGCGAACAAGATTGTATTTTTTCCTCTCGTTTACTTATACGAGGGTAGCCCTAAAAGTTTCTGGAAAATCATAGAAAAAACACAAATTTAATCGAAAAAATCACTTTATTGTTTTTCAAAATATTCGCCTTCAAGATCAATACACTTTTGCATGCGAATAAACCAGTTATCAAAACATTTATTCCACTCCGAAGTCGGTATGTCAGAAACATGGATTTTGAATGCCTCAACAGCCTCTTCAGGTGTCGTAAATCGCTGACCACGCATTTTATTTTTGACGTATGGGAACAGGAAGAAGTCATTAGGCGATAAATCAGGTGAATACGGACTATGAGTCAACAATTCGATCTTTTTCTCACTTAAATAATCGTTTGTTCGAGTTGCTGTGTAAGAGCTTGCGTTGTCATGATGAAGAATGATGTGTCGTTTTCGGTTGTTTTTTCTGATTTCATCGATGATTTCAGGCAAACAAATTGCTGTATACCATTCGGCATTGACTGTTCTTCGATCCTCAAGAGCAACGGTGGCAACAGGCCCATTTCTACGGAAGAAAAAAGCAATCATTTTCTTTGAAGTGCTTCGTGAACGAACAACTTTTGTTGGATTCGGCTCACTTGGGAACACCCAAACAGTCGATTGTTGTTTTGTTTCGGGCTCGTACGCATATATCCAAGTTTCGTCACCTGTTACGATACTATATACGTTCGGAGAAGCACTGCGATTGAATTTTTGGAGCATTTCTTTGCACCATTTCACACGAGCCTTTTTTTGAGCCTCGGTCAAATTATGCGGGATCCAACGACTGCAAATCTTCTTCACGCCTAAATGTTTATGTAAGATCGTTTGTATTTGACTTTTGCCAATGCCCATTGTTGCCTCTATCTCACGGTATGTCACATGCCGATCTGCCTCAATCATTTCTCTCACAGCATCGATGTTTGCTGGAACAACAGCAGTTGATGGACGACCTTCACGAAATTCGTCGCTGAGGCAAACACGTACACGCTTGAATTCTGAAAACCAATCGTATACGGTGGTTTTGGATGGTGCTTCATCACCAAAAGCAGAATGAAGCCGATCGATGCACTGCTTTTGAGTAAGGCCACATTTAAAATCGTAAAAAATCATCGCACGAAAGTTTTCACGAGAAATTTCCATTTTTTCTCAAAGTGATTTTTTTAAAACGCTGTAAAAACGAAACTACTTGACGAATTTCTGATCTGTCAATGGAGTTTACCTTAAAAGATGTCAAACTTTACGAAAATAATAATGACGCCGCTAGCAAATGGCCCCTAGTAGTCGATTCCGGAAACTTTTAGGGTTACCCTCGTAACTGAGTATGTGCCCTTCGTTCTTTCCTTTATGTGAATGTTTGTATTCGCCAAAAGATAAAATGCGATCTACTTACATAGAAGACAGGACAATGTTTGCCTGAGTCAACTAGTATCTAATATAGGACATCACTCAATAAGTTTGATGGATGACACTATGATGTTATAGTGAACCAACAACTACCGAATTTGGGCGACCAGAGCGTTGAGCATTTGTACACCCTCATTTAAAATCAGTAAACCTCTTCTCTACCATTTGTCTTGATAGAGCAGAGTTAGAATAACAGTTATCAAGCCATTGCTTTGCTTGAACGGTATTTTTTCTCATTAAAAAGCAAAGGTTCATCAACACATGAAATTTAGATTTTTCCATTATTTTGAAAAGGGGAATAGTTGCTTCACTAAAACTTCTGTAACTTTTAATGTAAATGCCAGTAAATGAGTGATGTGTTATCTTCATTATTATCTATATGAAGTTTAGACCATTTGTTTAGGATATAATGATGAGGTCTCGGCACAACAATACTCATATATACCTATCAAACAATGAATTGTACCCAAAAATATTCTATTACTCCATATTAACCTTAGATGTTCTGATGCTTATCTATAACTTATATTGACACTCATTTACAGCAACCAAAAGAAAAATAATTTAAATGAATTTTCCTTCTTAAATTTCCGCAAACCTTCAGACACTTCATAAAAAATCCTAATGAAATATATTATAACATGTCTAATAAAATATAAACAGTAACATTTGTAGACAATCTTAAGTAGATGTAATTAGTAACTTGTCAACATGTCACATTAATACAAAACAAAGATAACACAGACATAAACAAATAATATACTATAAAGAGACAAAGAGATATCAAAAACATTTGTCAAACTAAGCCACAACTAATGTACAAAAAAGAGGATAAGACACTCTCACTCAGTTATTCACTAAAAATATTAGTCACTCAAATAAAGAGATACAAGGAGACTTATACTACTAGGAGGAACCAAGTGAAAATATAAAAAATTCTAAGGAGTAGAAATGAAAAAAAAACACAAAGCTGAAAGTAGTAAATGATTTAAAAATACACATAAACATTTATTTTAGACGCTAAGGATCCAGACACGTTTCAATAGATCTAAGAGTAATGGAAATGAATGAATGAAGCTGCAAGTGGAACATGCAACACCATGTTTGCATTTACTATTGTCCTCTCAATGCAATTCACAGTAAGTGACAACAAACAAATAACAGGAAATAATTTAACAGTTGCGCTTTGGAATTGATTTGTCTTTACTTCTATACTTATAAACATTGGAGAAAATTCAATAATGTTGCTTTTCAATTTAAATATATTTAAATTTTGTAGCAGACAATTTATGAAAATTGCAAACGATCTCAATGTAATGTAAGTAGTAAGAAGGCGACAGACATTTGACACATGTCGCCTGCACAGATTTAACATATTTTGTTATATGTATTTATATGCAAAATATTGTAATATGCATGTTTATGTTTTCCAAAAACAAAGCATCTTTTAATGAAAATGTTCTACAATAGAGGGTGCCTCATGCTAATACAACAAATACCATACTAGCAAAGTGTGTCACATGTGTGGTATGTTGTAATTCAGCACATTGAGATGAGTTAAGTTGAGATGCGTTGAGCTCTTGAGAAATTAATTTCAAGTGGAAATATTAATATGTAAGGCAAACAACAAATAAGCAAGGAAAGGATCTGTTTGTTAGGATTGATAGAAGAAGATGGACAAACAGACAGACAGACATAACTGTAAATTTTGATATGCAACTCACTTACACAAGAACATAAGATTTACAAGCCTTGAAACAATATTTGTTTGAGTGATGCACACAAGAGAAATTTTGTTTAAGTATGGATGTCTAAAAGCTTTAGTTGAGTACAATGTAAACTTGAATGCACATTGCGCCTTGATTTATGCTGTGGAAAATTTGTTGGTTCTAAGTGCGTGCCGGGCGTTGGTCATTTATCAAATAAATAAACATATATAGTACACACGCTCACTCATAAAGCTTAGCCAATATTTTCCTTCTTTCTTTACATTCTTGTTTTCGATGGTTTCCTGTTTCCTGTACTTAAAACCAAAAGAAAGTAATGCCAACAGGAAACTGTACTCAAATAAGTATGACGCAATTTGTCAAAATACAAACAATATAATAATCCATGGAACAAAAAACAGGAAAAAATAATCCTAGCCAAGCTGAAAGCCAAATAAACAATAATATTGTTTAATTTAGCGTTTGAGCTTTAATACTTCAACTTAGTATTTTATACAAAAGATGACTGACTAAAAGACTGCTAGCACACTTGGCCAATACCATCAAGGTGTTTATTAGCGTCTTGGGACTAATGTGCGTATACGTAATATAACAAGAATGAAATGGTTGGTGGTTACTCATAAGCAGCATTAAGCGAAACGCAAATATAAAAATAGAAAAGAACAGAAAAAAATAAAAACACTTTGGGTCACTAAAAGGCAAAAGTCGTAAAAGAAAGAAAAAAGAATATAAACCAAAGTTGGCGAAGGAGGAAGAGGAAAGCGGAAGAAAGTAACAAACATGAAATAAAACTAAATAGAGTGATGTAAAGTTTATGATTTGGTGAAAAGATATAGACATACTATAGTAGATGATTTTGACAGCCAAAATAAGCTAAGTAAAGCAACAATTATGCTAAGCAAAAGAAAAGAAAACCAAACGGAAGTGAGGTAAAGATTGATACAGAGGAAATACTGTAGTGTATGGAAGAGGGTCCTACTATTTTGGCTTGGCAGGCGGTCTTTATGCGCCTCAGCCATTATTCAGAATTGAGCATAAGAAGTAAGCGTGTGCGTCAATTTTTCATCATACTTTGCTGGCCAAAGTGACGAATTGGGGCTAATTTATTTTGGTGAATTTTTGTGGTTTGTCATTTTTGTTATTATTATTTTTTCTCATTATTTTATTTCATTTTCTTTTCTTTCTTTCTTTTTTTTCTTTTGGTTTGAGTGCTGCTCGTTGACAAAAAATGTATTTATTTATTTAATTTGATGTAAAAAGGTTTCACATAATAATATGATAAAATAATTCAATGCTTTTAGATACAATAAATAGTACTTTAGTTTATTTATGTTACATATGCACAAAGAAAAAGATCTTTTAAAAAACTGTACAGCGATGAATAGACAAGCCAAGGTAAGGTGATATTATGTAACCGAATTCTCAATAAGAAAAGTCATAGTTGGTGGTAGTAAAATTCGTCACTTTTATACACTTTGCTTTGTAAGAAACAAAAAGATAAATAGAAAATTATGACAATAAAATACCATTAGAAAAAGATCAATAAAGTCTCACTATCAGAAGAGATAGGAGAGATTATAAAATATAAAAATCAGGGCAATGCTGTTACATTAACTTAATTATTATGCACGTTTTGTTGAACAATAATTGATTTTTTTTCTTTCACTGTTTGGTTCAGAAGCCTTGTTTTTATATGCATATTTTCTGTTTCTTAAAATGGGTACTGGGAATATTATGCTATATGTGCTGCACTATACTCCAAAGATTATCTTCTGTAGTGAACGCTCTATCCACCTTTGAAAGCTTTCCCTTTCCAAATGGCTAAAGATTTTCATTTGAACCGATGTCTGGGCTTTTGGCTGGCTACTCTCTCAACTCTGGATTCAACGGATATTATGCTTTCGGCCCAACATCTTCCTGGATAATCTCGTCTTATTTGGGAGGAGAGAAAGGTGTTCACTAATTGGTATAAAATTATCATATTTTAAATGCCATGTATTTACCATTATATCTCCGGAGAATTGACTAGAAGTGGTACTTTAGACTCTATTAAACTATGTGATATAGAAAGCATGTTCGGAGGATGATAGGCACGATTTATGTTAATTCTTTTGGAAGGACTATACACCCATCACAGCATACCAACAGAAAAAATGTTATTCGTGGTTGAGCGTTAAAGATGTGTATGAATTATGAGTGAAAGATGATAAGAGTAAGATGATGAGTGTGAATATGGAGAAAAAGAAACCATTGCGCATCAAGAAAACTCTTGTACATCTGGCACTTGCACTGTTTATGAAACTAGATGAAACTAAGTATAGCAAGGTATTACAATCTTAAATTCTTTAAATTCCATTTTCTTTTTATGAAATCACTTAACTCCATTTCATCTTGTATTGCTAAGGACTGAAAATTCTATGCGTGACTTATACTCTCCTTGCTTGTATGCTTTCTAAAATTTCAATAAAATGTTCCATTTTCCTTAAATTTTTATTTAATTTTTCTCATTTACCTTTAGCGAAAATAAAATTTATGATTATTTGACTCTCACTTTCCTTCAATATTCTTAAGTTCTCTACCTTCTACCTTGCCCAATTTTATAAGAAATTCTCACTTTATCAGTAAAACAAAATTCATAAAAATTCATTTAAAACAGGAAAAAATTAAAACTTTTATTGTTTTGTTTTAATTTTAAATTGTATAAATTATTAGTCCACAAATGTTTCATTCTGTCATTTGCATGAACAAATTTTACAGAAAAAGTTGAAGCATAGTTTTGCTTCGTGTGTTTTATTTTTAACAATTGTTGCCGCAAAGTAAGCTTTTTTTGTGCACAACTTTCTTTTACTGTAGAAACACGTTTTATTCAAATGGGAATTGTGTCTGATAATTGTTTGTCTGAGAATCTAAAGATTTCCCATTGTTAATGAAATCGATATAAACTAAATTTGTATACCCCATAATATCTTGAAAACTGTTAAAGTAATTTGCATAAATAAAACCAAATCAACTTGTTGATTGTATGCCTGATCAATTAATCTCAACAATGAACAAACAAATAATTCAATTCATTATCTTACCTCCCAATGTATGAACAAAATTAAAGATTATTCAATAGACTAGTTGAATACAATAACATCGAATGTGGGGAGACATATTGTGGACACTTATTAAATTACTTGAAAAATCAATTTAGAATATCAGATTCTACAACATGAATGAATTGAAATGAATAGAATGAATTTTACTTGTACTGAATAGTATAACAAAAGGAAGCAGTGACAATATCCCTGTGGACTTAACTTAATAAAATTGTGTTAAGAAATGTGGCCTGGCAGAATTTTTAGCTTAGAGACTTTTAAACTTTGAATAGACAGAAAAGTTAACAGATATACAAACATACAAACCAGCAGTCATGATGGCTAAAGGACAATGAAGAAAGCTAAGTTAGAGCAAAATAAACGAGCAACAACAAAAAAGTCATTTATTTATTTCATTTACCATAAAGCACTTATTGCTAGCAATATTTTTGCATCAAATGAAATTGAAGTCTAGGCGTTGATCTACAAACTGAAGCTGAAGGCAAAGCAGAAGCCAAACCAACTTTGGCTAAGGACGAGCAATAACAGGATATCAATAACCGGCAAAATAAGTAAACACAAACAACAACAACAACAGTCAAGCAAATCCAGTAAAGACTCAGTGGCGTTGAAACCAATGTACCAGCAATCAGTATTGACAGGAGATAAAGGCAAGTCAAGTCAAGTGAGCGAATAAGCACAAGGACAGGACAAGTAAAGAAGGACAAAGGGCGAAGTTATTTTTATACTGTTTCTCCAAAATAAAAAAATATCCACATGCTTCATTTCATAAACTCAAAGAACAAAACTGAGCAGACAATAAGAAAGAGAAGAAATAAAATGGGAAAGAGAAAACGAAAATATTTTCATTTCCGTTCGACAAAATTCATATTAGCGGCAAATTTTCTTTTATCGAATAAACATTTTTATTCTGGTTTTCTGTGTTCTTGTTTTATCCAGCACTAAACAGTAGAATTCTCACCATCTTGTTTCATGTATTTCGCTTTTTGCGCTAAATTAAGTTTTGCCGCTCGCCATACTTTCGTAAATGAAATGAAGCCAAAAATTATGCTACAAAATATTGCAATATTCATCTTTTGATGTTTTGTTGTTTGCCATAACCACAAGCAAAAAAAAAAAAAAAAATAAGTAAACGAAGAACAAATCAAGCCAAATATGCCGAGAAGGGGAAAATCTCATATACATTTTATTTTTGTACATTTATTCATGGCAGATTTTTCTGTTTATTCATTGCTCATGATTGTTTTCTTGAAATCACTACACTTCTTCTTGCGTCTCACACTCTTTCCATTTCACTGCTTTCACTTTTCTTTTATTTTATTTCTTTTTTTGATATTTATAACTTTATGCTGAGATTTATTTTTATTGCCAAGTTATTATGCATATCGATATGATAATAAATTTTAAGTCAATGGCAATGTTGCCAGAGCCAAGCCAGCAAGCAATGAATATTGAGGATTCGTTGCTTTATTCGTTTGTCAAGTGAAACGAAACAATCCTGTAAGTCTGTACTCTCATTTATTTAAAATCTACATTCGTTGAAGAGTAAATAATAACATCGAAATACAGTATTTTATATTAAGATAAGCAAAAGCAAGCTACCTACACTGTATCTGCACTGAATACATGTGATTTTAATCCATTCAAAGTGTTTACATAAGAAAAGATATTGCTTGATTCAGTACCACAAGAACGCACATATTTTATTTAAATATATTTTTGAATATGCCAAAAATGCTATGCATACTATAAAGACCACCAAATGTAAGTCAAGTCAAGCCAAGCCGAGTCAAGTTCATGTTATATAATATGGTATAGCATACTTTTGTGGGCTGTTGAATTATTGGCATTTTATGCGTATGTGTCTCATAGTATTTCTTTCACACATTTCCAAAGGATTTTAGTATTGAATGAAATTTATTCAATTTATTGAATTTAATGAACATTATTCATGAAAAAGTATGCTAGAAAAATTTAAGAAATTTTAAAGACAAAACTTTCTCATTTTAATGAATATTTTTCTCATGTCCACCTGACTAATGGCAAATATACATTTAAAGGGAATTTTAAATGCAATTAAGTTTTCACAGACTCACAGGATTCTAAAGCAGATTTCTTTATCTTTTGAACATAGCGCGAAAATTATTTCTGGCATTTATTTTCGGCACGTGAACATCAAACAAATTTACGCCAAAACCTTTTCTTTACCAAGATACAACTCATTTTGTAAGTCACTAGTACAATATTCATCCCTCAGTCCATATTCTTGTCTATCTTATACGTTTTTCCTGCAGACACCTTCTTCTTAAACACACACACTCACAGGCACACAAACTTTCGTACTACAATATTTCCACTTGAGTCTTTCTTGAGTTGATTTTCTTTTGCTTTACTCACTGACACTTTCTTTGGTTTTAGTTTTCTTTTTTCTTTTTCTTTTTCATAATAGTAGTGTGCAAACCACTCAAAATTTATTCAAGCAGCAAACATTTTCAACCCAAGTTACATAAGTTTTGAAAAGAAACTTGTCAACTGTATAGAAATAATATTTTCTTCTTTTTTTTTTCAAAATCATCATATTTATTTTTTTAGAAAAAAGGACGCACCGCATGTTGCTTAACAGCAACTTAAGCTCAACACTTCAATTCCTTGCCAACTGTGCACATAATTTTTATATGTTTTCAGACAATATTTAAAGACATTGAGGACAATTTCTAGGAAGACACATGCTGTGTGTTGTTTTATCCAAAATTAAACTAAACTAAACAAATTCATATGAGCATCTTTTTCTGTTTTCTGTCTGGACCCCAAAAGTATGTAAGCAATTCCCTTAACTGACTGCTGGTATTATGGTTGCATGATGTTGACAAGTGACCTTCTTTAAGGCCAAATGGGGATATACCAAAAGAGATACCATTCAAAGAAATAATGAACATCACATAAAGACATAAGAACTAAGAGAACAGTTTGTGAATTAAAGTTCAATGCCACTGGAGAAATGAAAGAAAGAAAGATTGGGGAGAATGAAAGCAATAAAACTAGTTGTAATTGTAAATCGTCTACTGATGCCGACGCCGCCACCAACATAGAAGAGTTCATTTGATGTTTGAGTTATGGCCAGTGAATTTAATTTACCGAAACTTTCATAATTCAATCGTATAGAAAGACATTTCTGAGCAAACAACCAGAAACTAACAAAAACTAGAATGTTAAGACAACATTTAAAGAGTGAATAAAAACTAGAAAATCGTCTGGCGATAAACACAAGAAAGTGATTTACAGATATAGAGAAAAAGAATAAACGAAAGATACTGACAAATGTATCTCGCTCTCTTTGTGTCTTTGTGCCAATAATTCAAAGCAATTTTTATCTGCTATATGCGCTACATTGCATACAATATCTTTTGGCTAAAGCTCAGTTGTAGGATAAAAATATTTCAAAAAAAAAACCCGCCAGAAGATCATAAAACAATTGCATATAAAAAATTATTGTATAAATTTCCTTAGATTAAGTATTTTTTGGTTTATGGTTAAATTGTTCAATGATACTATCAAATATGGTGAATATCTTAAATTTCTGCAATATATTTTCAGTTTAAAATAACAAAAAATTGCCAAAAATGCAACGACAATCAGTGCACTACTGGAAACCAATTTTTAGTCGCACGTGTCTTTCACTTGCTTTGCACAATCAATGCAGATGTGCCAACGTTGATTGCACAAATACGCCCATAATTATACAAATCTCTTATTGTAGGTATGTTTGGAGTCAATGAAATAACAATTCAATCAATGTTGCTCTTGTTGTTGCTGTTGGTGAAAGAGGTTTGTAGGTTATTCAAATCAACTTTAACTAAATACCAATTCATAGATACACACAACTGAGGAAAGTCATCACAACATGCATACATAACCACATGATAAGCACCATAATGCAGACAACAGTTTTCTAAAAGTAGGTAAATGAGTTGTGAAAGGTTAAATAGTATGAGTTGTGTTCGAAAGAGATTGTACTGAATGCTTCCAGTAGATTCCTATAAAAGATGATAAAATATTTTTAATTTGGATTGGTCTTCGGTAACATAACATGAATCAAATTTTAGACAAAATAATAGAACCAAATGATCATAGAGAGCAAATAGAGTACTTGGGCTATTTTATCGGAATATGATGAATGAAAATAAAATTGTTGAGCTTAAATCAAATTTGAAGTTTGAAAAACAATATTTGAAATCTTAATTAAGTTCAAATTTACCATTGAAGGTTTGAAATATTGGATTGGTAGCGTTATTTTAACAGATCACTGTTCCAATCCATATGTATGGTAATGTGAAATATTTGCATAAAATTCAAAAACAAGTAGTGACGATTTGATTACGTTTTATGACTAGAAAAGTGTTTTGAATATGAAAGATTGTTGCTTAGAATTATTGAACAAAAAGAAGTAAAGGCCCTTTAAGACGGTCACTTCAGTAACAGTCCAATATCAACCCGAAATCCACAACGATAACAGAAATGGTCCAGCTTATTTGTCCATTTCGATGACATATCGATAAATGTAAACAATGCTAGTTTCTGTTATGAAAAAAATGTAAGCTGTGCAGAGTTTACAGATGTCCAGCAGGTGTAAAAGTTTAAAGTGTCGTTTTTTTTTTTTCATTAAAAATACACAATAATTTAGGTATAATGGCAAAAGATTCTTTATTCAAAGAATTGGTCCTCGATTTCTATCTATACATTTTGTCCGTCTTTTAGGCAATTTATGGATGCCATTCCAAAAGAAAGTATAATCCTTTATCGTAAACCATTCAACAAGCCGTTCTTCAACTTCATAGAATGTTGTGAAATGCAGCTCAGCTGGTGCATGTCCCATCGATGAAAACAAATGCTAATCTGAATGATCCAATCTTGAGATTACGGAGGATGGGGTAAGAGTTCTCAAGTGCGGAAATGTTTCATTGATCAGATTGGCCGATTGTGCAGGAGCGTTATCATGGCAAAATGATTTTACCATTCTAGCCATTTTTCGATCAACGCATGATAGAAATTAATAATTTGTTGGCGGTAGCGATTGGTATTAACAGTTTTACCAGACCTAGTACACAACACCCTTCTGATCCCATCACACACACAGCATTGTCTTCTTTCTGAAGCGATCCTACCGTGCGCTCGATGTTGATAATGATTTTTTGCGTTTGGGATCCTACAATAAAACCATTTTTCATTGCCAGTCACAACATGTTGCAAAAATCCCTTTCTTTCGAGGCGTTGAAGCAGCATTTCGCACACAGTTTTTAGTTTTTCCATCTGTCGTTCACTCAGTTCGTATGGAACCCAGTTTTCAACTTTTCGTATCCTTCCCATGAATTTCAGGCGATCGAAAATGACTTTCTAAGTGGCATTCAATTGCTCTGTCATCATTTTGTGTGTTTGTCTATCGTCTGCATCCAAAGAAACCTTGCAATTCGATATCTTCAAACTTTATTGGACTATTTTCAAGATCTTTGTCATTCACAATGAAATTTCTACTTTTGAATCGTTGGCACCAGCGCTCAAAAGTCTTGACGGTTGGAAGAAACTCTCCGTAAGTTTCCAAAAGAATTCGATGGCTTATCGATGCTTGTTTTCTTTTGATTAAACAAGAAAATGTAAATTCTCTTTATTTGAGTGAAATGTTTGCCACCTGTAAACAAACAAAAAAATATCGCGTTTTTTAGCGTGTGACTATAGGCATAACACTTTGGGTTTGATATAAACTGAATTAGCTTTGTTCGCCATCTATTGGAAGAAAAACGACATTTTAAACTTCTACACCTGATATCTCAGTATCCTTGCTTATGGGATAAAAATGACGAACGTAATCACAATAGTAATATGTATTAGGGAAACTGTTAAGCCAGTATGCCAAAAAGGCTACAAAGGCGATGGTTCTAAGCGAAGTTCCTTCATTAAAGCTTTACTCCATTGCCTTCTATTCATCCGCTCTTTCTTCAGCGCCAAACCTAATGCAAATGCAATAAGACATTCTTCACCCATGAATTATTATTTTACTACATTTGTCTTCAGTATTGTTGTTGCACTGAAACTATTGACGACACTAACAATAAGGAATGATTGTGTCAAACCGAGAAGTATTTTGTCAGTCCATATCTATCTCTGAAGCGATAACAAACACTTGAACTGAGACCATAAATATTACTGATGATTGTTCAACACATTTACACATAACCTTAAAGAATTGACACAACACATTTGCCAATCTAAATAGAATTTTACTAAATTTAAAATTATTTATTCAATTTAAAGAACAATTTGAGCTTCATAAAACTCAATCTCCCCTTTGACCTAAATATTTGTGTCTCCATTTTTTTTTTTTGGCAAACCAACAAATGTACCCATTAAAAAATGCTTCTCAATTGTCTATAGTCTTATCTTGTAGTCTTTCTTATCTTCTTTCACTATGGAAATGAACAAATACATATTTATTTTTGGCTCACTTCACACGTTATAACTTTGCGTTTGTCAGTTTCATACGATTTCTTATTTTTATATTATAACCAAATATTTTTCATGATAATTTTTTTCACACATATTTTCAGTTCTTTTATTTTATTTGTAAACTTATCTTCAAATACACATAAATATCCTTGTTATTCTTGTTGTTTTGTTGTTAAGAGATTTTCTTCTTTAAAATAATTTCCCATTTTTTTACTAAGCTTCCTCAACTCAACCTAAAATATACAATATTTTGTCTGTAGCTTAGTAAATTCATCTGCCTAAACACGTTTTAGCTACTCGACGAATACTGTTGGCAATCTAGCATTAGGGGAAATCTACCTACTACAACCATCGCCAACATTTATTTATGCAAATTTAATTTCCATACTAAAATGTTTAGTAGTAGTGTTCAGAGTCGATCCTCGCCCATCTCTTATACTTGTATCTTTAAAACAGCCAGACGAATGTTTATATCAGACGACATGAGTCTCAGTTTGCTATTTTTTCACATTTTCTTCTATTTAGTTTCTATACTCTACTAGATTTGTATTTGCTTTTATCAGTGATAAGTGTGTTTATGTGTTTATGGCTAAATTGGGGTAGGCAACTTACTTCCAAATGGATCTAAGGGTGGGTAAATGCTATAATGTTATTACTCTGGTACTATGGCAAGAAATTGTTTTCTTTGTAGTAGTAAGTGTGTTTTTTTCCGTTTTTTCTTTTTTGGTATTGTATTTACTTTCCACAAAGTAACGAAGAAGTTAATTTGAATGCATGAACATGGGCGTGTCATTAATTTTGTTGCATTCGAAGTGGCTGTCATTGTACACCCATGTGTGCGTAGGTTTCAATTTCAATTACTTGCTCTTTAATTAATTTAAAAATAAAAAAAGATTTCTTAACAAACACAATGTGATTCATATAATCTAAATTACCCGTACGCTTGGCAAGTGAAACAATATTAATAAATGAGTTAAGCTACAATAGTTGAATTTTAAACTCTTTCAAGAAGGAAATGAGTATAATAAAAAAGTAATTTCATTTCAACAATAATAAAAATTAAAAGAATATATTTTTAAACTATAAATAAATCTTTAAAAATATCTTAACAATGGAAGGAATTTCTATCCATAATGCTATGCAATAGCAAGTAAATATTTTCTTATATTTCCATCCTTCCTTTCTAGTATTTCCTTTTGTTTACTCAACGATTATAAACGTAAACAAATGAAGCCACCAAATTTTATCTTAGACTGCCATAAGCACAAGGATCTTCAGTTTGAATGTCGAACAGAAGTGAAACACATTCGAAACATGCTTTCTATTTTCATGGTGGAAACTATGCAGGATTCACACGCACACATAGATACACTCGCTCGGTCATACAATTGGGGTCACGCCCAAAAGCGATTTGCATGAATATCACTTTGCCATTTGAGGTTAGGCACAAACAGAGAGTATAATGGGGGTAAATAGGGTTCTCTTAACCAACAACCAACACAAAGGTAGTGAGCAAAGTTTCTAGTAAAAATATATGTATATATGGTATAGTGGAACATACCATAGAAATGGGAACACTGTGTTTCATAGCACAGTTTGGGACAGTGTTGCTATTGCTAGTGATGCTGATGCTGTTGCCGTTGCTATTGCTGGTGGAGGTGAGATGTTGCTGGTATTATTGTTGCCACACGCTTAAATTGTTTTTGTTGTTGTTTGCTTACAGATTTTTAGTAAATTCTGTGGCAACCTTTGTTGGTTTTAGCTTACAATCGCTTGTTGTTTGTCATCAGTATAGTAGTTGTTGTTGCTATTACTGGTTATTGTTTGGCATAACCAACACTCTGCTCTTCTACATGGTTTCGGTTATATACTTGGGTCTGCATGTTTCTTTCCCTGTAATTTATTTGACTTTATTTATTGTTTTAAAAATATGTCAAGGTACAGGCACACACACATACACATGCAACTATCTACACCTACACTATGGCTATTTTGAGTCAACTAAAATATTTTTGTAAGGCTTAAAGCTTTGAATAATGTTATGTTGAGGTATACAAAAAAAGAACCCCCAAATTGCTAACTTAGCAAATGGACGAACACAGTAGCCAAAGTAATGTTAATAATGAAGACTTTAAGTTGTGGCAATTAGTTTTTTCTTTTTTGACAGTTTGTGGACTCTTCAAACACAAACAATATAGGGCACAACTAACCAGGCAACTAAAATGTTGCATAAGTTTTTGTAACAAATTACCCACATAAAAAAAAAGGATTAAATTATATTAGGTTGGTTGAAAATTTGTCATTACTTTACCTATTGATCAACCATAAGCTTCTGGAATAAAATTCTTTCACATAAAATAATTGATATTTGATAAAATTTGTTTTGTGTAAAATTATCAACCACAATCCACATGAACATGAACTCAACAAAAGATTATAAGTAGAAATTTTATGCATAATTTATAAGAGTCAATCAAAAATTAAACAAAATTGTTATAAACAAAAATCGAAAATATTTAAATTCTTGCAATAATAAACAAAAATCATAGCAGCATTTTAGGCTTTTTACAATGTAAAACAAAAGAGTAATAAATATTCAAATAAATTGACAAAATATTTCAACAATAAAATTTATTGTATTTACAAAATTGCAATGTAATTTACAATGAAATCAAATTTAGGATAAACAAATACAATATGTTAAAACTATAAAAATAAATAATTTATAAGGGTCGTTAAAGCTGTGCCATTAATAAATATGGAAGTGTTTTTTTTTTGTTAAACCAATAAATCTCGATAAGAAATCATAAAAAAAAGAATTAAGTCCATAAAACTTTAAATACTCTTCATATAACTGATTTTTTTAGATATAAATTCATACAAATTAACTATTTTATTGGAAGTTCAAAGTTTTTATGTTAGTACTAGTTTCAATATTAAGTGAATTTAGATTATTTGACCACTTGGTTACCATACCATGGAAAACGGGGTATGTGATACATGACACGGATAGCTTATCAACCAAGACAACTTAAAATAAAAGGTACTGATAAGCAATGTGGTAAAGAACCTGGGCATGCATATGGATATTAAACTGAATTTGAAATATCACATTCTCTGAAGAAGAAAAACTTTCTTGCATTCATATTTAAGCATCAACTAATGGGAAACTAGTGATGTACAATAGTATAATTAGCACGGCATTCAATTACGAAGTGCAACCAAGAAAACGAACATCAATAGAATACCGACACAACTATTTAAAATACTTCAAAGTATTGTTAATGTGGACCTCAGTGTAACACTGATTCATAAAGAAATTGTTAATGGTAGCAGGAGATATAACACAATCTTAGAGCGACATACCAACGTAGAGATAACTTAATTTTGGTCTCACTAACTTTATAGACGTAGACGCGCTGAGAGAAACGTTGTGGAAGTTCGGCTACCACAAGTAGTACTTAAAACATGAGGTCTAAGTCATCCTTACCATTATTAACTGACCATTCGATATTGTCATATTGTCATCTCTCCTCTCATTGTTAAAAATTGTACTTAGTGTTTATTTTTTATATAATAGATGAACGAAAATATTCCCCAATTGGGAAATAAAAATTTTAAAAATAATAAAAATAAATATGATTACAAAGCTAACCTTCTATTAAAGTTTTGAATTTAGATTCAAAGATTATAAGATTAGCAGGACTCTCACTGGGGCTGCAAGGGGTGCTTCAAGAATAGCTTGACTCTTTTGGAGTATGGTTGAACAGATGGAACATTGTAGTCAATCCTGAAAAATCGTCGTACACAATATTTAGAAAAACAAAACGAAACTGCCCTCTGATCAAATTAAATAATGCTACAATTCCTTATGCAGAGACTGTTAAATATTTTGGACTTACCCTCGATAGACGACTAACATGGCGACCTCATATCATGGCAAAAAAAAGCACCATTTAAATGCGACGTCACTCCAAACTCAAAATTAGGAATAAACTGCTACTATACAAGGTCGTACTTAAACTGATTTGGACCTACTGTATGCAGTTGTGGGGCACGGCTAGTGACCGAAGTATGAAAATCATTCAGAGGTTTCAAAACAAAGTATTGAGAATGGTAACCGGAACTCATCTGTTAACTAGTAATAAGGAAATTCATGAAGAACTTAAATATCCATGGATTCTAGAGGAAATCCAAACAACCTGGCAATAAACTTACTCGACAACAATGAAACTAAAAGAAAATTAAAGAGATATCACCAGCTTGATCTACCATTTAGAGACACATGCTAATAAACTGAATTTTATGTAACTCTTCCCACTTTCCTTAACTCACTCATCCTTCCTCTTTTCCCTTTAAAATTTTTTTAAACCATCATGGAAAAATACATATTATACATAAGTATATTTTTCTGTAAATAATAATAATAATAATAATTGTGCCACTTTGGGATTGATGGTAAATAAAGAGAGAAAGAAAAGAAAAAAATAAAAGAAGTTACAATGAAGTCAACTCATTTAACTTCATCTAATTTATATGGTAACTATATACATATGTAACTGATCTGAAATATGGTAGTATAAATAACATCATGGAACATGAAGCTCTAATTAAATTCAATGTAAAACTTTGTAAAACTGTGTCATAACCACTCCGTTTAATGTAGCAAGTGCACAACGATGATTTCATAATCACTACATGCATGTATTTTCCTGTAGCTCTTATTTGAATGGCAAGTGACGCAAAAGGATGGTAAACGCAATTTCAGTTCCCACTTCCTAAATGATTGAAAAGGTTCACAATTTTTAAGCATTTTATTAATATTGATGGAAGAGTCTTTGAATGTTAGCAAACTAATTTATTCAACTCACTTTTCATAAGGAGTTGGGTAAGTCAAAAGGTCTCAGCAAAGTTTGCTCCATACACTTCAAGTGATGACAGAATACAATTCATGTCAATCATTCCAGAGATGTCAGGATAAAAACAAAACTTTCTGAAAACAACTGTTAAAGGGAATACAATATGTTGATTTCAACATAATACAGAAACTAAGCGCCACACCGGAATGGAAGAAGATTTTTGAAGATTCGACGTATGTTGAAAGGCTTGTGCACAAAACGAGATGGACCACGAATTGAAATCACTATTAAATCGATGTAATAATTGTATAGAAGTGGCAAAAAGGAGCATACTTTAAATAACAAATTTTAAACAAGTTCCAGATATTTCGTTTTATTCATGTTTTTCCGAACATGTACTGTTAATTCATTTTTCCACTGTTTATGACTCTATACCACATGATTTCAGGCTTCGAAGGATATTACAAATATTAGATAAAACGAAATATAACCAGTTGTTTCCATAGTTGTGTTGAGTTCTCTTTCTTAAAAACAAAAGAAGATTAAAACTCATACTAAGGGTGAAAATTAAAATCAATCTTCTATAAATTATAAAAAAAATTATAACAAGAAGTCAACACATATTTGAACCTTGACATTCCTTATTTAAAAAGGATAATATATTTCTGGTCTTAAATAAATAAAGCACACGATAAAATAAAATAAAAACTCAAACAAAATTTCTGTCCTGCGAAGATTTAAATATTCCGAAAAAGGTCAAATTATGTTAAGTGGGGAGGGAACAAACTCATAAATTATAAAAATTCAAACATAATTAAAAGTGAAATTTGAAAATTATAAAGCTTGAAATTGCTAATCCAATTGATGAAAAATTCATGATTTATAAGCATTTTAATTGACATTTAATGACAAATTGAAGCTCATAAGCCGTGAACATATATTTATACTATATAAAAAACCGGAAAAGACAAAACACACACAGAGATGAAAGCAGACAATTGAATAATGTTAACTAACAGCATCGAAAGTAGGGGTTAATATAACAGTGGATCATATACTTAACATTTCTGTAACATTAACACTAACTTTGCATTTCGAAATGTGGAGAAATTGGATTCGTAACAGCTTATGGTTGGAGGGAATGATTTCTTTTATGCTACTTGTGAAAATAAGTTCCACGCAAAGTCAAAGTCAGTCTGTAAAACAATTTCATGTTAGTTGCACCCAATGGGTTTCCTGTTAATGACTCTCCTAGGCTACATGTTAATTTTTGAAGTCTGGTTTGTTCGCAACTCAACTTAACTCAACTTAAGTTAAGAAATTTCATTCCTTTTTTTAGTTTAATTTTAAGCATGAGGCTAATTTAGTTGGAATTGAATTTGTTGCAAAATGACTGTGATGTTCACCGAGAAATTCGATTAAGTTGAATTTATTCATACAAAATAGACTAAAAGGTAATGAAGTAATATAGTATATGAAATGAGAGACTCAACTTCTCTGTGATTGTTCAATTAAGAAATCTTAAGTCAAATACCATTAAATCATGTTCACTTAACAATGTGCTTCAATCAACGCATTAATCATACGCAGTATATGTGTGATTTACATTTTCTTTTTGTTGCTCAACACCATATTTCTCTATGTTACGCTTCAACACATTCTGATCATCGAAGCATCATAAAGAATCAAGCTTCTTCGTCTTCTTACACTTTCTTCTCTCAATGACATGCCCTACCAACTTCCAATCAATTTTAAATTATCACACAGTTTCCTTTATGCGATTGAACGAATGTCGAAGAAGAAGCAAAAAACTGAATGAATGCTGAGTGCAAAGTGAACAAAAAAATAAAACGAAATCATTTTTGCCATAAAATTTATTGCTTTTGAGTTTTATTTTTCTTTCCTTCAAATATTTGACAAATACATAGAAAAGTATATTGGGGGTAAGAATATGACCCATTCTTCAGAGATAAAAAGGAGAAATACTAGTGAAGTGAGACAGAGAGAGGGAACACAAAGTGTTTTATAAACCTTCAATTGCTGTCAATTTATTGACAACATTTACTGAGCAACATCAGTATCAACAACAACTAATACTAGAAAATCGGAAGTATCAGTCTTTCTATTTTTTTGTTATTTTTATATGGTATTTCGCTTATCACAAACACACATCCATAGCACACATAGCACATACCTACATAGATAGATAGACACCTTTAGGCAGGATATCAATTTTTTAACAAAACAAAAGCCCAGACAGAAATATTGTATACTAGAACAGAGGAAAAGAGATACAGCAACAAACAAAATATTGAATAAAGTTAGAAAATATGATACCAACATATCATTAGGACATGTATGAGTTTGTATCATTATTATTATAAGAATATGTGTATAAATGAAATATGCCAAATAGAGAAAAAGGATCAAAAGAGATTTTCAAAGAAAAATGAACACAATTTAAGAAATTTCAATTCTTTGTTGCATTCAAAGTGTCTCAACATCTTAACTAAAAATGTAAAAAATATGTTAAGATGATCATACTTCTGATTTATAATCATTTCAATTTGAATACTCAAAGCATCTCACCCTTAGTTGTAATTCCTTGGTGCTTTAAGATGTCAACATCTTCTACTCTATCAATCAACTGATAAATATACTTTGCATCCAAAGGAATTTGCATTTGAATATGTTGATAGAATTGAAAGAAATGAAAAGATTTCTTGTCTGCCAAAGACGAACGATTGAAAGAACGCAATCAACGCCACAATTACTAAATGTCTTCTCATAGAGGTGTGTGTGATACAAAAGAAAATATATTTTAACATTTCAATTTCAATTGTGTTTCTATGTGTACGAGTATGTATGTGTGTCTGTGTGTTTGTATCATATTCACTTCTACACAATTGTAACTGAAAAACTTCGCCGTCATTTAACAAAAGCACACAGGTTGGCAGCCAACGAACCCATATCATAAAGTATCTACTTTTACTTTACCTGTTCTCTTTGGCATTTCTTGTTTTTTTTTCGATCATTTTTGCGCGTGTAAATTGCTACCATATGTTTCGTTATAACTGAAAACTGAACCTTAAGCAATCCCTCTCCCCACTATCTCAATCTCATACCAGTTATTGACAACCATTTTTTATGTGTGTGTACATTGATGCGAGCTTGTCTACCTTTTTTTGTTTGTTACTTTTCAGAAATATTCTTGTGTTTTCTTTTTCCATTTGTTGGATCCAACTTTCTGTTTTTTCCTTAAATTGAAAGTGAAAAATGTCTTTCAGGTGTTAAATGATGAAGTGCCAATTGGCACATTGATTGTCAAAATATTGATTTCCTGTAAATTTAAATTTCGTTCATTGCATCGCATTTCATTTTCTTATGTTACATTTTCGATATGGTTACCCAAAAGTAGGCAACATAATTGGATGTGAACAGAGTTTTATACATTTGTCTAAAAATAATAGAAGGGAATAAATAAAGGAAGGAAAGAAGGAAATAAGTATAATAAAATGTAATAGGCCACATATGTATGATTTCCTCCCACAAATATGTTGATTGTGTAAATGATTTGGCATTCTTTCCTACAGTGACACCATCTACATATGTACATATCTACAAAGGTAGAGATTTCTTTAAGATAATATTGATTTATTAAATGAAAAGATGAACTAAATTATATATGATAAATGGAAATTACATTAAAAAATCATATAACTGAACTATATTTCTTTATCTCTTCATCCATTAGAAACCAAAAACTATGCTATAATTGATGCCATTTGTTCAGGCGCGTACTACTACACTTACCGTTTGGTTTTCGTGAGCTGCATGGTTCTATTGCTTAATACGAGTTTTACTAGGTTCGGTGAGTAAATAAATCTATACTGCTTTATGTGGCTCCGATTTGGGCTGGGGCTCTCGCAACTAAGTCATACTTGCGAAGAATAAAGAGTGCACATAGAGTTGCGAACCTGAGGATCTGTAGAGCCTATTGGACAGTTGCAGATGATGCGGTGGGCGTACTTGCAGGCAGACATCCAATTGACTTGGAAGCCCTGGCTGCAAGGGATATATACCTTGCCCGAGCAACTTCCCATTGGAATAGCTGTTTGGAGATCAGAAGAAAGTACTTAAACATATTGCAGCAAAGGTGGAGCAGTGCAGAGCCACGAAGGATTCATCACCTTATCCCCAATATAGCAGATAGGCTAAAGAGGAACGGCGGAGACGTTAGTTTCGAATTTACCCAATTCGCTACTGGCCACGGGTACCTCACTCATGAGTGCCCTTGGTTTGAAGCACAGCGAAGCAGGATGTACGACCGCTTAGACCGCAGGAGATTGAAGGCGTATGATGTTTTCCTCGGAAGAGTGGTTTTTTTTTGCTACCGAAGTAGCCACCATCATTCGAGAGGCTCGAATGTACGAGCGTTTAATGGCACTCAGATAAGAGCAATTTTTTTCCCCCTAAGAAGTAATGTTTTGGGTAGTTCCGTAGGGATTAAAGGGTTTCGAGGAGATAGGGGGCTTTTTAGTCAGTAGGAATCCGACATAACTCGTGAATATCCTTGTTTCGCATAACAAAAAAAAAAAAATAATATAATATTGCTTGCTTTTTGTTTGTATGGTTAATGTGGTGGCGGCATTGAACAATGAAAGAATAGAAAGATGATCGTAGAAGTTTGAGTGGCTACGATACTATTCTAAGTAGTGACTAATTTAATTAGAACAAAGCATATCTCCAGTGGGTTCTCGCTATGACGTAGGCACTCGTCACAAGCATCAACTTGCTGTTAATGGTAATTTAAATATGGGACGAAAATGGTTCTATGAGGCGGTGGCTTTTAGATCACACGAAAAACTGATCACAAAGGAGTTCTTGTTCAAACATTGAGGTGAACGAACGTTAGATATTTTTAAATAAAAACCTTGAAGACATGTCATATTTCTATCAACTCCATAATAAAACCAAATTCTTATGCCAGACATAATTTATATGTTTGATTACAATAATAAGGAATTTCAATATTTCATCATATTTATATGTTTAATACGTGGGTCGATGAATATGTCTTCAGAAAATCTGAGAGATTGCACTTCTAGCATCGATAGTTTTTTTTTTATTAATTTAAGCAACATACTCTTGTACGTTGGAAAAAATGAAAAAAGTGAGTTTCGCTCGGTGATGAAACACTTTTATTTAAACGACTTAAACCTCAAAACGAAGGCTGAGTTGCATGAAGTTCATGCTAAATGAGTTTAAACATAGCCGTACATCCACAAAAGATGAACATCGTTCGAGACGTTCCTCTGGAATGGTGGCCACTCAAGAAACGATTGAGAAAAGTCATGATATCATTTTGAGTGATGGACAAATAAAATTGCGAGAAATAGTTGAGGCCACAGGCATATCCATATCGTATGGTACAGTGGTTACAATTTTGCGCGAAAAATTGGGTGAAAAATTGTCGACAAGATGGTCTCAGCAGAGAATAAACAACTTCGCAGTTTCAAAATCCAAAATCATGGAATTAAAATTTGAATTAATACAACATCCACCGTATTCACCAGATTTGGGCCACTAAGACAGCTTTTTATTTCCAAATTTAAAAAAGGGATGGTAGACGATATTTCACGTCGAACGAGGAGACAATCAATGAAACAAACGTCTATTTTGAGGAACTTCCGAAATCCTACTTTAAAAACAAAAGATTGGAAAAGAAAATAAAAATAAAAAAAAATAAAAAACAATTCCAAGCACGTAAAATGGGTAAGTTTTAAGTTATTCAAATTGATCTTTAAGAAACCCATCAATATTTATAATTTTAGATATATCAATAAAATTTTTGCATAGTCCATTATACACAAATCTTAAAGTCCCAATATGCTTCCTTGAAAAAAAGTTTTTACATACAACAACTACACACCAAAATCATAAACAAAATTCTTCCCAAAAACAATAAAGTTGTTTGAGAAACATATTCACAATCAACAAAAAAAAACAAAGTAAGGACACAAACGCATAAAACCGTTTTGAGCATGAATCCTTTATGCCTCGAAAATTGCCATAAAACCTAAATTTTGAACCAACCCAAAAACACAACTCAAATGTTTATAATAAAACTCATAAATTCATAGGCACCGAAACAAACATCTAACAGAAGAAAATATTCAAATTTGCATACAACGGAAAAAACTTTTACCTCAACTTTGTTTTCCAAAAAAGAGAAGAAAAAAAAAGAACAAGGAATATGATTTGCCTAAAAGTGGGCAAAAGGTTGTTAAGGGAAAAAAAACAAGTTTGTTGATGACGAAATGGCAGAAAATATTAACAACTACATTTGCATATCTAATGCGGAACTTAATTTGTTTTCAGCACATACATACAAATACCGGAAGTACACAATTATACAAACACACACACACACATTCCCAAATGTTTAAGAGAAAAAATGGTATGCAACAAAAAACTATAATGACTTTTGCTCAACTCATGGGAATGAGTCATAAAAAAAATGACGAAAAATATTTAATAATGGAATGATAGAATATAAAAAAATAACTCTGTTTTGAAAAAACAACAACGATAACAGCAACAAAAACAACACATAACAATAAAAAGGCGTTTAAGAAGAGGAAACCATAAAAGTGGAAACCGTGGAAAACCGCCAAAAAAATACAAACAAATTTTGTCATAAATACCATAAAACTGTGCGTTTACTATACATACATACATATATGCTAGAGTACATGTGTGTATAAGAGAGAGTGTGTGTGTTGGTGTTATATGCATGTAGGCGCTAAGGCCGGATGAACACAAACGGAATTAACACGCCAAGTTGAAAGCGAACCAAGCAGAATGAGACGCAGCAAAGCAACCAACAAGACTCGCGATTCAGCCAACCTTTTTCACCCACTCGTTTTCTATTCCCTGCTGGGCATTTCCGGTTAGTGTTTCTAACACACACACACAGACTCACACTCACCTATATTCTGCACATATTTCAGTCCAAAAATGTGGGTAAGCCGCTCAATTTCAACATTTATTCTTCTCACCAAACTTGTATATTTTAGACAGCAATACAATATTTTTTTATACATTTTTTATATATTTTATAAAATAAATATATGGTAGATCTGACTATTTTTATGTGAATATATACCAAATGGGTTGGTTGCTACTGATCTGAATTGCTTTTGATTTTTATTTTCACTTTTATTATTTTTATTGTTATTGTTTTTTGTGAAACTGATTCTGAATTGTTCCAAACTGAATGAAGAAATGAATGAATGAATGCATGCATGAATGAATGAGGAGTGTTTTTGTGTTTGTGACTATGAACAACAATTTATTATGATTATTTTTATGGCCTACAACATGTAGATGTAGACAACAATAACAACATCAACAGAAATCATGCTGCTACTTCTGCTTTTGGATAGCAGAGAATGGTAATTTATTTGATTCAAAAGACCAACGAAAACAAAAATCTACAACAGTTGCATGATAAATGCTTCGTTGGTCGTGTCGCAACTCATTCAAATCTTTGTATGATTTGTCTGGCTTTTTAGTCAATAAAAGTCAATTTATAAAATTGCGATTTAATAAGTTATTTATTTATGAGTTGCTCCTGCTATTCATGTTGCATATAAAAGGCATAAATTTATTGTTCTTATGAAGCTCAAAAGTTTGTAAACAAATATGAAAGTGTCAATGACCTAGTGATTGAAGGATTTTTATTACAGTTTGATGAAAGGAAATTTTTGTGCATTTCAAAAGAATTTTAAATATTTAATTTTAATTTAATAAAGAATTAAAGAGGAATTATTCCAAAATAACCTTAGCCCATTTTTAAGCTTTATTGCTGAGGGGGGAATGAAATTATGAGCCCATTTAATATTTAAACAAACTACAAAAAAATTCTGGAAGTTAAGACAATAAAATTAAGGATGATTAGTAAACTAAGGGATTTGGACTTAAAGATTTGTTTAGTTCAGATTATAAAATGAAAAATAATTCATTTATTCGTTAAGATTCTCTATAAGGAAGTGTATAAGTATATTGAAAGTTTCCTTATACCCCAATCAGAATGTAATTTCTGAAATATTTCAAATCTCTTGTGCATGGCTTTCCCTCTTGTGATTATAATCTCCAAAAAGAGCCATGGATAGAACAGAAATAGATTTCTAAGATCTAACTCTTTGCATTTGTGTATCCTAATTCAGCAGACTTCCAACATTATTAGTATATAAACCACAAAAAGGATAAATTTCAGGCAAGAAATACATATTTCAACAAGTGCATCCCAAAAAATATGCTCCACAAGATAGTTTCGACAACAATTTGTAAGCAAATTTCAATGCTTATTTGCTTCCTTACTTTATGACAATAAAAACCAAAAAAAGGAGATAAAAATACTTTGACAAAAGTGGTGTACCTCCTGTGCTATAGAGGTTTTTGGTTGCTTTGACACACCCAACAATTTTGTCATATTCCCTTTCTTTATCGTCAACTAAAGTGTGTCTGCAAATCTCTTTGTTTGTCATCTGTTTCAAATAGAAATACCCAAAAACTCATATACTCACACAAATTCATTCCAATCTTTCTTCCTTTCACACAACAATGACTTGCTTTCTCCCTGTTCTCCTTTGTAACTCGATAAACGTTAACAAGTTTGTTTGTTTAGGCTTCGACATGGTTACGCTTATTTAACACAATTTTCCTTAGCCTACAAAGCATGTCCTTGACATCATTTCTATGTTCTTTATTGCTTTCCATTTGCTTTATCATAATCCAATTGTTTAGCTTTGGTTTCAACAAAAATGAATATGCATTTAATTTTTAATCTATTTTTTATTATTATTAAATGCAAATCATAAGTACAATTGAATAAGGATTTGTTTCAGTAGTTCAAATTAAATCATAAATATAAAATATAGATTTTATAAAGAATAGATAATAATGTAATAATAATAATGTGAATAATTGTTAGAATATGTAGATAAACTAAATTACTACAAAAAGTATGCTAATGTCATAGCTTCTGACACACACTGCTTCAATCTATCACTTCTTCTGCTTTACAAGACAATTTAATATATTGAAAAAGAGAAGATTCAGCCTAATTATCAAATGATTCATATGATCTTACCATAGACCAACTGGATACTTGTCAGTCCACTAACCGACTGAAAAAGAGTCACCCTTGAAGCTTCCCATATATATTTTCGGTATGTAATTTTCTTTATATATAAGACTACAACTGTCTTTTTACATTTATTAATACATAATTTCTTTTAGAACTGATGGCATGTTAAAAGAAGAAAAGTAATTCGGAAAGGAACATATGTACTTATGCAAATCAAAACAGGTACACACGAGTATTTCACAAAAACATCGAGACACATAAAAAACTAATATATATAAAGTAAGTATTTTTAAAATCCTGAAGAAGAATCTTTTTTGTAAAAAGTGCATGAAATTTCAAATTTACATTTGTTGCTTTTTATTTTATATGCAATTTTTACTTTGCTTTCTTTTTTTTTTTCCTGATATGTTTATTGTTGCAAAGCTTTTGCTTGTTCTTCTTTAGCGAAAACAAAATAAAAAACTCTTCCAAAAATTTACATTAAAAAATGTTAAAAAAAAAAACACTGGAAACTAAAACACAAAACACCAAAAAACTTACTTCTGTGCTCAACTTTCTCTTAGTGAAATTGGCAGATCCCAATGTTGGTTGTAAAATGCATGTCAATAGGGAATGCAAAAAGAATGGAGAGCGATCTGCTGGTGTAATGCAAGCAAATAAATTTAAACAAAAATTGAAGTGCAAATATTGCAAACATTTTAACAGCTTTTTGTTCTTTTCAGTTTTGAGTTAACACGAAAAAAAAAATACTTTTAGTTTTTGTTTGCTTACTTAAAGTTTGATTCAGAAATAACAAGGTTTTTTTTATTAT
Organism: Amiota communis; assembly: GCA_037043315.1. Classification (NCBI taxonomy): domain Eukaryota; kingdom Metazoa; phylum Arthropoda; class Insecta; order Diptera; family Drosophilidae; genus Amiota; species Amiota communis. Next base: position 67,019 of record JBAMAV010000322.1, read on the forward strand.
TTTTTTGATTTTAATCGATCTATCGATATGGGGGTAACTTCTTTAAGACAAATATTTTGATATTCAAAAAAAAAATGGCATTTTTTGAGATAAATAATCGGATGTTTATTTCATTATAAAGAGGAAGGTATGCCGTTAATAATGGAAAACAACATCAGCCGAATGGCCACCACGACTACGCTTACAGGACCATATCCTTTTCATGAAATTTTCCATAACCAAATCGCAAAGTGGCTGCCCTATGTCCTCGATGGCGTCACGAATTTTGAACCGTCTCTGTCAAATTTTCACCATTTTTATAGAGATTTTAAAAAATTTCAATGTGCTGTTGAAGCGTGTATCGTTCCATTTTTATTAATGGAGTAGTTTCTACTTGTCAAATGTCAAAAGAAAACCCTTTATATGTATAGGTTTTTTTACCCGACTACGGCAAAGCTGTCGCTGGTTATAGGCTATTGAGTAAATAGAATATGACCCCATATAGATGATGTAAAGTCAAGAACACTTGGGTAGGTCCGATCAATTCATAAACATACATTCAAACCCACATACAAAGCGATCATTACTACTGTTTTAGTAATACGGGTTTTAGTTTTTTGAACTTTATGGTATTTATTTTCAATTTATCCATGTGATTCAAATTATTCATTTTCATAAATTATTAATAAAATATATTAAAATTTTGATTCTAAATGGTCAGCATGTTAAAATGTGTTTTCAAATGATGTGTATGCTGTGTTTTACGATCTTAAAGATTTAAATCTTTGAGGATCACAGAGTTGTGCTCACACAGCATTTTAAAATCATAAGTATATCCACATTTGATATGAATGAAATAGTATGGCCCCCACCGTATATACTTGTTACTTACTTATTACAATAACAGATGAATATTTCATATGGAATCTTAAGTCTCCTAGGAGAATATTTTCTCTAGTAATCATTGTAAGAAACCTTTATAAATTGTCCCCTTTAACAAATGTTCTCATTAACATGAACTCTAATATCATAGGCACAGACATCATTAATAAATCTATAATTGAAAAGTGTTAAACTTAAATAAATGTCAATAATTTTTTCCATTCAATAAAAGTTTATAGGAAAAGGAAATTTGAATGCAACAAATGTTGCTATTTTTGCAATTATAATCATCTGAATAATTATGTTAATTGTTTTATAGTCGATCAAGCATAACATATCAATTCAATTATTGTATATTCACAGACATTGAAACGTACTTGCATTTATTAAATCATGTGAAAAATTATATGAAACAAATTCAATAAAATGCACAATAATTTCTATTAAGCAAAGGAATAAAATTGAATAAATTATAAATATTAAGCAAGTAATTAAATAATTTTTTATGTTTTAATAATAATTCAGAGAAATGATATAATAACTTTTATTATGTGTCAGTATATTTCATTGATCTTTATATCTCATCAGACCAAATACAATCTGACAACACTATCGTGAGTTTTCACCATCGGACGTTTTCATAGTGAAGTTTGGCATTAAGCATATTCGTACTTAAAACATTTTGTCATATCGATGCTATTTGTTTACTTTTTGTTAACTTGAAAATTTCATCTCGAGAAAAAAAAGGATTTAAATAATGAACATTTTAGATTAACTTGGCACGATTGTGCGTGAAGACTTCATTAGGCTTTTGATGATGAAGCATCACATAAGACTACCGTGTATGGCTGTATTATGGATTTCATTTGTGCAGGACCAATTTCGTGAATGTCGATCAAAAACAGCTATATCGATCCTGTGCGTAAACTAATAATGGTAGATCGACATGTGTCATACCGTGAGATTGAGGCAACTGTGGGCATTCATTCCACCATAATGTATACAATATTGCCTGAACACTTAGCTGTTAGAAAACTAGTTTCGCGTTGGATCTCACATAATTTGACAATCGCTCAAAAGAAGGCTCGCGTCGATTGGAGGAAAGAAATGCTTAAAAGCTATAATCGTTATGTTTTAAAAGACATATGAACCTATTGTGTGTTCCAAGAGGATGACAATTCAGTGAAAGTTGTTCGCACTTCGAAGTAAATTATGGTCTGTTTCTTTGGAATAACCGGACATATCGCAACCGTGCCGCGATCAATTCTGAGTGGTACACGACCATCTGTTTGCCAGAAGTTTTTGGTGAAAAGGGGAAAACAAACGGTTGAAGTCGGATCATTCTTCATCATAACAATGCGAGTTCTCACATTTCGGCTGAAGGCACAAAACGTAGAATTGATGACTCATCCTGCGTACAGCTCCGATTTATCACCGAATGATTTCTTTTTGTTTCCAACAGTGAAGAACAAATACACGATATGATGATATTTACTTTGGAACATTATATTAAATGAAAGGCAAAGAAGTGTCAGCTTTAATTAGGTTCCAATCTAGGATTGGCACAGATGCAGTAAGCAGTGCATCATCGAGACTGATAGTGTATTTTAAATAAATACAATCATTTCTTAAGTTATCAGCATAAATCAGGTTTTAGTGATTCAAAAATCAATAAACTCAATAAGAAGAAGTATATATTTTGCTTAATTAAATTTAAATTTAAGTTCAGTTTTCATTGAAATTCTTGTAAATTTAATTTAATCCCTTAGATCTTTAAGAATTATATAAAAATGCATGAATACGATGATGCATTCAAAAATATGAGAAAGAAACACATACTTTAATTGAAAACTCTTGATTGTCATTGTTTATTTTAATTATACAATTTTGATTGTATTACAATTTCAATTAATTCATTATAAACAAAGGACACATTACATACTTTTGTGTGCTTCTGAGGTTTTTGACACTTCAACTTTGATATCATCAATCAGTTAAATCAACAAATAAACTGAAAGGAACAAATGAACTACTGAGGGAAATAATCAATAGGAAAGAATTGAAGTTCAAATGTTGTTGCTAACCACAAAAGCCACATAACATAAAGACACCAATCTATCAGTCTGATATCGATAAGATCATGACTTAATAGTCACAGTTCAAAAGACACACAGAGACAAAGGTATCCACAAAAAGAGTGAAACATGTTTGCATGTGGTGGCATTGTATAGCTTTTATTCATGTTATCTTTTGTGTTTGCAACCAAGCAATTTGCCAAAAATTCATACAAACTCACTTCATGCATACAAATATCATTTAAGTCAACCTTAGTAAACTATGGTATGCACCCGTAGTTTCCTTACCAATTTGAGTCCTTAGTTCACATCTTCCATTGTGAGTTTGTCAATTAAAGTTGCAATATCATAGCGACAAAGGTATCAATTGGCATCATACATTGAGAAGTTTATTGATGGATAGATGAATATATACATAGATAGACAGCAACTTATATGCAATTTAAGCAGATGGAACAACATATGCACAGAGCAATAATTATCATTAGAGTGATTATATACAATCTTTGTTGCACTCTGTGGGACAAAGAATCATGATCAGCAAGACAAAATGTGATGATGATGATGATGATTGTATGTCATACATACCTTTATTAGTGTTAGTAGTTTTGTTGCCATTTCCTTTTTAAATGAATGCAGCATCAAAGTAAAGCAATGAAAGGATAATAACAGCAACAGCAAAATGTTTGTTTGCTAAGCCGTTTGGTTTTGAATTTATACTAAGAACGAACAAAGTGAAGCGAGTCAAGCAAGTGTATGTAATGTGGCCATGGGAGTTTTGGTATTTTTTGTTGTTGTCATTCTACTATCATCACTAATACTATTATGACTGTCATTCTTGTCCTTTCTTTTCTAACTATAAAACTATCATCATCATCATCATCATGATCATTGTTTTCATTTTTGCTTGGAAAAACATGAAATCACGTTCATTCGTTTTGTACAAGTAGATTACAATGACTGTTGCCTGGTTAACTGTGATGGGTATGATGACAATGATGAGGGTGATGATGTTGATGATGGAAAAGGTTACTATGGTTCCATGGCTCACATGCCATGTAGCCATGTAATATGATTTGTAGTGCATTCTTTGACTTTGACACAGAACTAAAGGAATCCAAGGAGTTTGAGAAAATAATAATAGCAAAGTGACAGTCAAAGTCTAAATATTTTGAATATTTTTTGAAATAGAAGCCAGCTACAATAATTGAAATATTAATTGAGGATTAAAAGGATGGAATTAGGGTTTATAAAGCAATCCAAAAAGAACACTCTGACATTCTGAATGCATGTTGTCATCTTAATTAATGCGATAACTTGGTTTTCACTACTATAAACTATAATTGTTTTATCTTCTTGTTAATTTCCAAAACTGCTGTTTACTTCCCAAAATAAACATGCTATCGAAATAAGTTGAAACAATACAAGACTCAACATTCAACTAGTATTGTATTTCGTGTTCAATTTAAGCCACTCAATATTCTACTGCCACATACTTCACATACTTTATGCATTTTTCTCCTCTTGGTCTAAATTTTGTATGCGTAATCATTGCTCTCCACAGTCACAGCATAGGGAAATTTATGGCATAGCAAAAACTTTACAACTCTGACGGCTTAACACAGCACAGTACTGGCTGTTTCCTGTCGGAAAATTCAAACTGTTAAACGCATTTGTTGTCAGTCAGTCTGTGCCTAGTTTTCGGGGCTAATGTTTACTTCTGCGTTTGTTGGGATTTCTCATTTTTTCAGTCCGAAATTCATTCGGCTAACTCGCTACTGCCTTATGCTTAACCGCATAAATACATATTTTAGACTTTGCAAGGCTTTATTTTTTCACCTCACTATCACACCACAAACAGCACATAGCACATAGCACGGTGCAGTGTTTATCCTGTTCCTGTGCACGTGTTGCCGACCATGTTGTCACTGCTGTTGCCAGTGCTGAGTTGCATTAAACAAAACAACAAAACTCTGAAAAAACTCTGATTTATCTACGAAAATAGTGAAGTTGCAAAGCAAACTTATGGAGAACTCAGTCGCTTTAAAGTTAGTTGACATCATGTTTATGTTTCTGAAGGATGAATTAATTTGCAAATTATCCACATAAAAAAATCCTAAAATTGTTTAATTAATATTTGTAATACTATAGAATATAGGAGAAATTATATTTAATGCGGTGCTTGGAGACTTTAAAAACCCTTTAGTTTCATTTGCAACCTGAAAGCTTAAAGATAAATTAAAAGTCTCCAAACCGAGAAATAACATATTAATGCCATGCAGAATGCCTATTTTAACACCACTTTCATAGCACATGGCGTCCTTCGGTAAAAGGAACATGTTGCCCACATCCATTTGGTTCAATTAAAGCCACAAAATGTTGTTGATCATTATTCCCTATCGCTTGCTGCTGCTCGATGAAATATAACTCATTTATGCCGTCATTGCAAAATCCACACCCATCAGTAGTTGGTTGCACACACAAGTATAATGGATTTTTCCTTAGCCCAAATGCTTGTTTACTTTGCCACTCGATTTTAGTGTGTTCATGATAAAACTCCAGTTTTTATGGTAGCACTGAATAATTTCTTCCGGCTGTTTCAGTATTTATCTATTATAACACAAAGCAATTTCCCTAGTACTGAGTGAAAGAAAGTTATAAAAGAAACACCTAAATATTGTATCTTAACTTTTTCAGTCACTTAAGTAAAGAACAGTTCAGTTATATTATTTGTCGATAGTATTTATAGAATTTTCTCTTTTTCAAGTAACAAATTGGAAAGTATTTGTTGTGTGTTGTTGTTTCTGCTGTAGAGAAAACCCCAAAAGTTTTTTGCTTTTGTTCGATATATCATCATCATCTAACCCCATTACATTAGCCCCATTACACTTTACCTCATCTAGCTATGCAACTACTAGTGTACAATATTTGATTGCTCTCGCTTGCTCTAATCACTTATGTTCGATCAAGTCGTGTATCTATGGTTTGTTGCCTTAATTGGACATGCTTGTAGCATTTGACAGTTTCCAGATGAAACAGCAGTGCTGAGCAGAGCAGAGCAGAGCAAAGCGTTAGTGCGATAAATGCAAAACTGAAAACCGAACAAGCCAGAAACAAATTTGATGAAGGGGGACAAGAAAAGACTTACAGGCAGACTGACAGGCAGACATAGAGGCAGAGAATTAGACAGACAACGAGTGACAAGCCAAGCGACAAACGACAGGCAGCTGGGCATTTGCTTTAGTCGTTTTCTTCCTCTGTCCTCTGTTAACTTGGTGAACATTGCCTAGGCCCATCCAATGACAACGACAACGACAACAAGAATGATGATGACGAGTCAACGAACCAGTGAAGCTACCAATCACCCAGTCATGCATTCCCACAGGCTCACACTGAAATTCAATATTTAAATACTCTTGTACTCGTACTTGAACATGTCGAACTCATGTTCAATTTTCAACAAATAAATTTTCCATTGCATACTTTTAGGCGCTCTAAGCCTAAAAGAAGCTTTAAATGAACATAGTATCTCTAGTATATGGTAATCACAAGCATCATCATTGAACAGGTTCCCGAAAAACTATATACGGCGTTTGACCATTGCCGCTAAAAGTATGTGACACTTTTTTTGCACTAATCTCAAGCATAAATTTATTACAGCAAACTCAGCCAACTCAAAGTATCTCAGCGCATGGCATCGCATTGCGTTAATGTGTTGCATAAAATTTATGCTGACAGAAAAGGCTCATCTGCATATATTGTAGTAAGAAGAGAATTGAGTGCCGAAAACAAAAATGCGACATAAGAATGAAAAACCCAACGACACAAAATTGCTAATGCGCATCACATTCACTTAGAGTTTGTGAGCAAAAATTTTCCTTTCCCATTTTTTTTTTTCGCTTTGTTAATGTCCTGCGGTGACATTTAACACTCACTGAGCTTTGCTTCCTGTCGTCCCTATGTATGTGAGCATGTGTGTGTGTGTGTGTAGCTTCCTGTTATCCTTATGCATGTGTGCATGGGTGTCTGTGCCTGGCGATTTGTTACGCGTAGCGCTGAGCTTAGCAAAAGTGGCACATTTTACACGTAATTTTCAACACCTAAAATCCGCAAGTTAGCATCGCTAAGCAAGCTTCAGATTTTCCCAGCACACACACACACATTCTTTCCTGTAATACTTATCCTACATACTTTATTACTTCCTCTCTTACCCGTTTTAAACTTTATATCCTTTTTTTAGTTGTGAATTTCTTTTTATGAGTTTCGCTTTTGCAATATGTGGTTGATGGTAGTTAAAATAATTTTTCGAATTTTAAAGTAACCGCGAATGAGAAAAAAAAATTCAACAATTTTAATCTAAAAAAAAGGATAACAGAGGAGCCTTTCACTTTTAGTCTTTCATTATATTCTGATGTGTCTAACTAAATATTCAGAAGCACATATGAAAGGTGCCAGAGTATAGTATTACCATGTATGGTTTCTTCATGTCCAAAGTAGTTGACGTCCAAGTTTCCGTGCTCACTCATATGTATGCCACTCAAACTTCTGTTGCACTTGTTCCAACTTATTCTCATTATTTTCCTGTTAACTTCTTTCAACGCATGCTACTACACTCTGCATATATGAATAAGCTTGAATGAATAGATGAGGTGGGATGGGATGAGATGGGATGTAATGAGATGAGATGAGTTAAGTTGAGATGAATGTATGACTGAAACAGACTGAAGGACTGACGGCTGGACTACCTGACTGACTGACTCAAATGGATGGCAATGTCTAGAATGCTTGATAAAATTCTTTTTGTTATGTTTTCCAAAATTTTTTCTTTTTTTTTATTATATTATTTAATGCATTTAAATTGAAATTTATGCATGACAATCTGACAAGGTTACAGTGGTGTGATGGAGTGTGGTAAACAAAAGATTTTATAGATTATGTGGCCTTGCATTCCATACTCTTTTGTGTATAATAGATGGGAATTTAGAATATTTGCAAAGGACATACTCATTGTGTTAAGGTGGTAAAGAAATAAAACAAACAAACAAATAATGTTATTTTAACTAATACATTTTATTGATTTATTTGAGTAAAAAAGAATGAATATAAATCTTTAATGTATTTTTACTATCTAAACTGTTCAGTCTTAGCAATCAGATCGTAATTCAAAGTAAATACAATGATATTATATACACAATAATCACATTTAAACTTCTGGTATCATTCAATGTCCTTATGTATCTGTCTTACACTACTCATTCTAACACAGCTCTAGAATGAATGTTAATTAAATAAACGCAGAGTATGTAGAGAAATTTAGTTTGTCGGCGATGGACTCTGACACCGTTCGACCGATAACCATGAAAGTTGATACTTATATGTATTTATTCATGGAGAATGTTTTTATGGTGTCCATTTTAATTTTAACTTGCGACTTAATGCCGCTACTGAAATCAGCTTCAACACCGTTGCACCGATCGCCATGAAAATCGGTATTCATAGGTATTCGCATGGGCGACACACATTTACGACAAGAATAATGACTGTAAGACGCACTATGACGTTGGAGGCATAGCATTGCGCCCCGGACAACGCTATATACATATATTTAAAAATGAAATGCTGTTCATTTGTTATCAATGGGATCGCAAACCGCTGAATCGATTTTGCATATTATTTTTGCGTTCGTATGGTTGATATCTGTGTCATGCTGTAGGCTATAAAATTAATTAAAAAATGGGTGAAATAAAATCTTATATGCAAAAAATGAATTGCTGTTCACTTGTTATTAATGGACTCGCAATGTCATCTGTTGCACATAAAAGTAAAAATAAAATACGCGGTGACATGACCGACGCTTTTCAGAAGAAACAAAATGACCACACTTAAAATATATGTTCCGGTTGCTGCTGCTTTTTTGCATATAAGCTGTCAAAGTGAATATTTGTGAAAAAAGTGTCGTTAAAATTTAGCAAAGGTTTTAGTTTATTTAGTTAAATAATTAAGACCATGCCACCACTAGATGGCGCTTCTACACTGCTGTACCGATAAGGATTTATAGCTTTATAGCGAACGACTTGATACGAATCGATCACGTTTCACTCATTCTAGAGAAAGAACGGATTTAATGTTGGCGGCTTACAATTATGAGAAGAATATTGACTACAAAAATCACGTACTAACCTCACGTCGGGGGTGTAGTAATGCGCGACTGGCAACGCTAATAATATATAACAATCAATGTTTGTACGTATCTTATGAGCTGCCATACCATTGATCAGATTGCAATGAAATTGTGTTAATGTGTTTGGTAGGTTGCGGCCTGAATCATAGGATAGTTTTGGACCCGATACGTGGCGATGTTGTCACGAAATTGGTGGATCAAATTTTGTTTGTTTTTGTGATGATAGTAATGAAATTGTTTCGTTTCGATTCGGTTGGCTGTGCTCCTCCTCAATGGAATTGTTATAAAAATTTTATAAAATACTCGTAGCTCTAAATTTCTGTCTGATGGTTCTCATCTTTTCAATTTTAATTTAGTCAATTTGTTCTCCATTTCAAATTTTATTGCATAATTTTAAGCATTGAAAATCTCTTTTTTGAATACAAAAATATTTTATTATTTAATTAGTTGTGTAGAAAAGTCATGGATTAGCCTTTTTTCCACACACACAAATATGTTTTTCTAACAAATATTCACAAACAAATTGCCCACTTTTAGACATGCTTTTTGATATTTTTCAATTTGGCAAACATGTATTGAAATAAATAGAAATATTTTTCAAATGAAATCTCTTCTGTAGCTAATTTTACATATAAGAAAATAAATACTACCAACCTACTGTGGCTCAGTCGGCTTGGTAAATCATTTTTTTATATGTTGCAATAAACTTTTTAAATGCAATTTTCCCGACAATTTTTCTTCTGTTTTTCTCTTTTTGTTGCTTTTATTTTTGGTATATTCGTATATATATTTCTCTTTTAGTTTTATTTTACGAACTTGTTGAAATGTTTCAAGTTTCTGTATTTTGTATGCTGGGAATTTTAATAAAACACAAACAAATATGAAACAAACGAGTTCTGACATTGTGCACGTGCTTGTTATATTGTTGCTACAATATATGTAAATACATACATATGTGAAAGACAAGCAGTCACAAGGACAAACTAACAGGCAGGACATACAGACAGGCAGGATAGACAGACAGGACAGACAGTCAGACCGACACGCTTGACCAGATATGTTTGTTTTACGAAAAGTTTGCTTTACAATTTTGGAATTAAAAATGGAGAGAAACAAAAATAACCATGCATTTCGAATGGGAAAAGGACTGCAAGAAAATATGTGTTATTAAGGGGTAAATCCCAACATGGTTAGGTGTAAAAAATTATAAAACTTTTGCCTTGTAAACGGAAATTAATGAAACAAAAAAATCAGGTATCCTTGTTCAGTCTGCAATTTCCATTTCCATAACATGTGACGGATGTGTTTTCAGCTTCTGAAATAAGTTTACATAAAAATGAGTAAAATATTCAAGTATCGGACCATCGATGTGTGTGTGTGTTACAATTTTGCATATGAAACTATTGTGTATGGCATCTCAACAAGTCATCAGCTGAGTATAATTAAAGTCAACTCAAATGTAGTAGATGTTCCTTGAGAGAAACTAACTTATTGTAATTTTGTGTAAAATTTCTCTTTTACTTTAGCCTTTAGGTTTCATAGTGTATTGATTCATGCATTCATACGTGTAGTTGTAGTTTTTCCTTTTTTTTTTTCTTGTGGTAAATTGTGTGTAATCAATTACATTTATCTTTGAGCAAATCAAGTGGAACACAGCATTTGTATAAATTAAATTCTTGAGCATATCTATAGCCTCTTCTTGGTTTCACAACATTGAAACAGGCTCTTCACAACAAACTGTTGTCTGTTATACCATCCAGGATCTATTTGTGTGAATGTTTGCATATTTATCATTTGCTGTCAATGACAACATGAGTGACTATTTTCTTTCTGTACTACAATGTAATAGGTACAAACTAGTAGTATATGCATATTTCTATTGTAGACTACTTCATATCGATTCAGTAGATTCCATTGCAAGACTGACGACGACATTGTCTAACTACAAGTACTATCTATAACCTATGACTATAACAGACTCGTATAGCAACAATATAATATTTTGCCAATTGTGACGGCAACAAACCGTGAAGCCTTCCATATCCTCAGACACACACACACATATGCCATGGATATACAAATAGATATTTGTGTTTTGTAGGACTTTATTGGGGCTATAGATGATGTAAACATATAAAACAAACAACTGTAACAAAAGTATGAGTAGAGAGAGCTCCACAACAGGAATAGAAAACAAAGGCAAAAAAATATCTTCATATGAAGATAAAAGGTTCAAAAAGGTCGGCACTTTGTAAAAGTTTCAATAAGCTCGTTTAGTTGAGTTGGTTTTAAGTCAAACTAAACAAAAACAAACTATTTTTTGTCTATTCCATATCAATATCATGAATTTGTACAACAATAATAGTATAATATGATGTTTTTGAAGGTCAATAACCCATGTTAATAAAATATTGAAGATAAAAGAGTAGATTTAAAGAAAAACATGGCAAGTTTCATGGAAATATTGATGTAAATAATATCCTAACAAAAAAGCCAAAGAAAGAATGTAAAAATGCTGCATATTTCCAATGGTTGGCATATAAAATATTTATTTTAAATTATTAGTATTCCGTTTTCATGAAAAAGAACAAATGATTGTGGATTTTAAAGCGGAAATTCATATTTTCATGTCCTTTAACTTGTTAACATAAGCGATTGCATGCAAAATTCAAATCACAATTATCTAATAAGGACAACAAACACAGTCAGCTAGTCAATGCCGCTCCTGAATACTGCTTAAAACACAAGTATAACAAGGACCTGCGGCATGCAAATCTCAGTCATTGAAATTCAAGCAAACCAAACAAAATCCATGCAAGCAACAATGAATCATTTTTTAAAATCAAATGAAATACAATATATTAACATATGTAAACCCAAGCGCTCATGGATTTGTGTGCAATCCAACCAACCAATCTCTTTCTACTACTCTTCGTGATAAATTCGATAACAAATGGTTAAAATCGAAATGAAACATGTGTGGAAGATAAAATAAAAAAAAAAAAATGAGCAGAAATAGAAATAGAAGAATTTGCGCTACAAAAATAGACAAAACAGAGCTCAGGATGCCAATGACATATTGTCATTTACATATACAACCATACATATGTATGTAGACACTCGTATATCCTGAGATTTCAATGAACAACATTATGCATATGTATAACATATCGTAGATACACACAAAGTACACACACACACACATTCAGAAGTCGCCATGTTTGTTTAACGTAAATATATAGAATTTATTATGTAAGACAACGCATAAATTAGCCTACAAAATAAGTTACAAGCGAATGAACAACACGTTCACATTTATTCATTCATCCATCCATCCACTGGCACTGGCTTAACAAATCTAAGTATAAATGAATGTTATTGTATCTAAGAGTATTTGTACGAATATCTACTCAGAGACTCAGTATTCAACTCAATGACAATGATACTGATGATGACGAGATGATCATGATAATAAATGAGTAAGTAGCAAAAACCAAAACGCGTACATCACATCGGATTGAAACAGCAGCACAAATTCCAAGAAAAAATGCTTTAGGGTAAATAATCAATTACAATTCTGTATATGTAAACGAGAAGAATACAGGAATCGTGAAAGCATACTACTTATATACCATCTGAGCTATGTTTTTAGTACTAATAATATACATATATGTAGTTGCATTATTTGTTATGTCCTTCATTAAGCTTGATATTGTATTGCATAGATATTCATGTTATTAGTTCTTTTATGATTATTAATATTATTTGACAATCACACTTGTTTGCAGAGGACACTGTTTTGTTTCACTGTTTGTTTCAACAATTGTTGCTGTTGCTGCTAAAATTGTCTTTGTTGCTTTGTGAATTCGCACATTAAACAGATTCAAAATACCTAAAGTTTCTTGTTTAAAATGGATACTGTCCATATAATGAAACGCCAAACTTATCAGTCTGCAAAGTCGAAATTTCAAGATGTTTGGATACTGATTACCTCTTAACCATGCAACGGATTTTGATACGGTTTTCACTGTCATTTAAAGAATTTTCTTCAAAAGGTTTTTATGTATATACATAAAGAATTCATTCATTTTCAGTCATCATACATATATTTTTTTTTTTTTTTGGCAAAACAACGCACAAAAATTTGATTACGTTTTTTACGTTGATGAGTTTTTTGTGTTGTTGTAATTGTTGTATTTATTCCTTTCATGTATTGATTACTGAGTACGCACAAGAGTATTGCGAGACTATTTGCTCCCTTCTTTCTCTATTATGATGATACTGAGAGCGTAGCAAGAGAGTGAGTGTGTACAAAGACATATTGTAAACAAATTGTATAAAAAATATAAATAAAATATCTTACTATTAATATCAAAGCGATATTTTTAAAAATTTGCTGAATAAATAAGTTAATTGCAACCGTACAAAGCAGGGCAGGTTTCTAGGTTGTTATAAATATAATTTACAGTACTTTATACTCTATTGTTTATTGTTTACTACCACACAGCATTAATCTTGTTATTGTTATGATTATCAGTTGATAATATAAACATTTGTTGTTGATTATTGTTGAGAATTCAGAGATTAAAATTGCATACCGATTAAGTCAAATTGGACTGACATTCAGAGAAGAAAACCAAACTTAAGAAGATTAGCCAAGAGAGTAAAGATCATAAAAGATCACGCAAGTAATATGTACATATGTGTACCTCGCTTACACAGTTCCAAAGTCAATGTTCACTAAACTCTATTCATGTTAAGGCGTCATCATTTCCCTATAGAAATCAGTATGTATCATTTCGCTAAAGTGTAAACAACATATGTATTGTCTTTATCCTCTAACCATGTCAATCTTTGTGCCAACAAAATGCAATTGACGACAAGCGCTTCTTTTTTTTTTAATTGAAGGAAATTGCAGTTAATGGACATCGATTGCTGGTTGAAACTCTATGGAACATGCTCTATCAATAAAATATGTCAGTACTGGTTACGCCGATTTTAAAGTGGTAATTTTGTCACCAGTGGCAAATAGTTGGAACGTAACAAACATTGCACTCCCAAAAAAATAAAGCTAATTGGTTTGAAGGTGAAGAAACGATGAAATTACTAAAATTGTGAACCGCTCTACATACAGAAAAATTTCACCTACAATAGATTAGTTTCGATCTCACTTTTCACTTATGCCCTTTCAGATCTTTAAGTGTCATTTCAACGCATATAAGGAAAGTCTCCTCGGGTTTCACAAAGTATTGTAATTATCTTGTCTACATATTCTGCTTTGATGCTTGTTGATTTCTCTTTTACTTTCACCTCTAATCTTTAATTCTAATGCTTTTATATACTTAGCAGGTAATTGTTATTACTCGTATCATTCATTAAAGCATTCAGAATTATCAATTAACATTAAGAAAATGACACCTAACATACACATATTTACACGTTAATCACTAACATACGTATAAATAAAATTCATTTCGGAGATAAGAAAAACTATAACGCTTAATAGTTTTTTATGGGACTCATAAGGTTAGTACTACATATACATATGTGAGAATTATTTGCTTTCTTGATTACATATAATTTGTTGTTATGAATTTTCTTTTAAGTGCAAAAGATTACGATTTACTCAATCAAAATCTAAATAATTCCATTAATATAATAAATATTTGTAATTACTTCAATAAACTTAACAAATATATCTTAGAAAATATTATTATTTTATATATTTTGTTATTTTTTTTTTAAATAAATATAATTTTATGAAATACGATAATTTTTATTGACTTAATTCAATCATGCATAAGTTGAGTAATAATTTGTATAAATAAACTTGTTATGGCAATTTGCTCTCAAGAGAAATTAAATCAAATAATATCAAAGACACAAAATGTACTTAATACTAGAATAAGATGGATTTCAGTAAGAGAAAGAAAATTACAAAACAAATTGAATTTTAATAGAAGTTGATGTAAAAAGAAAAGTAGCAAAGGCAATCGATTGAATTAAGTAAAAAGAAAGAGAAGTCAATCAAGAATATGAAAGACTGTAACAAATAATAAAATAACAAAAAGATTGTGTGTAAAATAAAGAGAGAAAATGATTTCGAAAACATATTGAAGAGGAATGAAAAATCGAATTTACTGGAAAACTCTACAAACTATTACAACTTATTTTAATATATTTTATAATTATATAGGGTCCTTAAAAACCGAACTACACTGGGTATCGACCACAAATCTCTTTGCTACTGAACTACCGGTGTTAGTAGACATGCAATACAAACTGAGCGACTACTTTACGGCAACATACATAACGTCATCAGCCGCATATACTAAGCATGCACTAAAGGGTTAAATTTAAGACTTTTAATATACGATTGCGCAATGCAATTAAGATACATTAGCGCTAAACTTATTACGTATATGATAAATTCAAATTTACCAAAAAATTAAATGAGATGGAGTGAAAATGTTAATACATAAAATGTTTAGTGTTAAGATGAGTTAAAAGATTAGATTTTAGCTGATCGTAAGAAATAGAGTTTGATACCAGGTTGTAGTATAGGATAGATATATAATAGATTCGTTCTTTATTTAAGTTTATAATTATTTATACAATAGTTTACAATTATATTAAATTTTCAAAGAATGAAGAAAGGATTTTGTATAATCACTGAATAAAATCTCCCCTTAAGGTAGGCAATAGTATTTTTGAGCATTTTTCTTTCAATTTATTATAATTCTCAACCAATTCATGTAGTATGTAATATAAGAGGTAAGAGATTTTGCTTGTATGGTTATCGCTTCTCGGCCTTATGGCTAAGATCAAAGTGTAGTATCTGTTCTTATCAGCTTAACATCTGATAGATCCTCCATTGGAGGACAACAAATGTTAAACTGATTTTTGGAAATAGACGGAGTGTTAGGGGCTTGCTCCACCTCTGTCGCGGGTTGGCCCGGTATTGCAGTACCGCCGGGACTTCAGCCCAAATAATTAATAAATAAACAATGGACTACGAATAGTTAAGCAAGAGTTGTAATTATTATTTTAATTACAAGTTGGCACGCGAAATACTTGGTGTAGACTTTTTTGAATTGAAGAGTAAGGGCTAAAATGTCATTACAATTTGTATATTGTGAATTTAGTCACTTTAACATTTTTATTTTTAATTTATGAATGTTAAATATCCGTGTCATCAGTGCAATCAACATATTTTGATTCAACTGGTGGGCACGGATAATTAAAATATGCAGTCGCAATTTAAAAAACGAGCGAAGACCAACATACATAAGAAAGCATTTATTGCTACATAAAATTTATGTACACAAAAATGAAGAAAATTACTCTGTCGCAATTATTTATTTATTTAAATAGAAAGAAATTTTTTAGTAACTCAGACAGACCCTCTTCTTTTCTTTATCAATCCTTCTCCAAGCAGCAATCATCCACTTTAAACTTCCTTAAAGCATTTTATATTTTTAATCTTATTTAAGTCATCAAATTAAGTACTAATTAATCTCTTACATACAACACCTTCATAAAAGTTTTTGTACATTTTATTTACTTCTTTTAATTATTAAGGCATAAATTGTTAATACATAGTAATAGAACTGAAGGCCTACGTTGCCAGTGCTCTTTTAATTTTAAGCTAGCTTCTCATTTTAATTATAAGTTAGTCTTTGTAAATTAATAATGATCTTTTATAGTTAGGGTGCGATATGTTCGCTCAACTCGCAAAATATTTACCGCTAAAGCTAGTCAAAAACCTCTAAAATCGACCATTCCTTGGAATAGAAACCCTACAAAAACATAATGTAAAACGTTATTTGGAGCATGAACATTTGCTAAGACAGCGTTTGCTTTGCTTTTGATTGCTACGATTTTTTGCTATTGCTCCGATTATAGATAGTATTCTCTGGAGTTCTGTCATTTGCTCTTTGCTTAGTGCTTCATAAATTGAGAGCAAAGAATTTTTTCCGTTGCAATTGCTGCTATAGAGTAAGCAATGCAGCAAACACTGTTGGAAAATATTTTACATTTTTAACATGGTAGTAGGTAGATTTACACAAGTAAATTCCATCAAAGCAATTTCTCATATTTGTGAGTAGAAAAATATAATCTTTCTTAGTTTCATATATATGTTTACAGCTTCATGGAAACACAAAAACTACCAAAGACACTTGGAACAACAACAAAATTGTACATTATGACTAAGTAGATTAGAAAATGACGAGAAACTTTTACTTTTCCGCCATTTTCGTACATGTCGCCATTTCGTTTTCGTGTGAGAAATCTGCGCCAAGTGAATAAAAACGAAAATAGGAAGAAAAATAAAGTGACGATGAGATTTGGTGTTGTCAGCAAATCCACTTCACTTATTATTTTGTATTTGTTCTTTTTGTTTTTATTTCAGTTTCAGTTTAGTCCTGCCGACTTTGCCATTTCCGTACTCAGTTCCGGCGCCGTTTCCGCCAAGGATCCTGAAGAGTATGAAACGTGCAAATGTACGAATAAGGAAAAGTGTACGTGATAAAGTTGCATGCAAAAATCTTTCGTCGCAATAAATTGCATTTCTTTTTGTTGTTATTATCATTATTATTATTGTTGTTATTGTTGGTGGTGGTGGTGGTGGTGGTGGTGGTGGTAGTGGTGTTCTGGTTTCGTGTTGTCGCATTTCATATTTGCACCTTTTTAGTTACTGATTTTCTGACATTCATTTCTCTCTCCAGCATTTTGTTCGCTATCTTGTTGCTCTTTCCTTGTTTGTGTTGTATACATTTTATTTGCAATTTGTTATTACATTTATTTGCGTATCATCGTGTTCCTCCTCCTCCCATCCCATATCCCACACATTTGTACCACATTCGCATGCAACGCAATCACGTTGCCAGACTCCTTTTCGCTAGAGTTTGCAATCAGCATTTTGTGTTATGTGCAATGCAACAACATGAACAGACAAATAAGAAGGAAACAAATCCAAAATGTGGGGTTAAAGATAAAGGATGCAGTAAGGTGAAAGATGAAAGATGAGAGCGCAATGCAGCAACTTGTTTTTGTGTAGGCAAAAAAATCTGACTATGTTTAACAAAGGTGTATAAATACTGTATATGATTTCACCCCATTTTTTGCTCTTTCTATTTTTTTGGTAATTTAATTTTGCCACATTTATGCATGAAGGCGTTTTTGGGTTAATTTTTTTGTTTGTTAATGGAAAAATGTATGGAGATTTACAAAAGCAAAAAACAAAATAAAATTTTATTCACATCATCCGTCATCATAATTTATGTGAGTAAGAATTTTATTAAAATCTGATTTTATGAAGAAAATTGAAACCAAATTAAAGGAATTTCACAATTTATAGGAACTTTTTAATCTTTTATTGAATGGCAAAAGTCAAAGATGTTTGAAAAGATCATCAATGTAGCAGTTTCTTCAAATTTCATAGCACTCACTCAAGCATTAAAGGTTACAAAAGATCAATGATGGTCAGAATATACACTCCTCTTTGACTTACGAATTCCTTAGATTTGGCTTAATTCATTTATTGGTTTACTTATAAAAGTTATTGTTCCTTAAAGAATGGATTTATAAACTTATGAAAAGCCAAGTGATTCAAAAGATTTAAATCAAAATGAAGTTGTGACCTAAGTCTTCATTTAACTTAAACCGTCCTCATTAAATTTAATCAATTATAATATAATTATCTTATGAATCATTACACAATTCAATTGAATCTCCAACTACTTAATACAGATTTTGAAGTTATTAAAGCATTAGGGAAAAAGATTCATCAAAACTTCTACTACTATGGTATATAATCATAGTACAATATAAGCCTTACAGTTAAGGAAGTTGGCCTTATTGATATTAGCCAACAAAGCAGCAATTTCCTAATACCCGAAATCATTATGTAGATGTTTAGTTGAATCTCATATGACGATTAGTGTTAAGTGCTAAACATAAACAGACTCCCATTCTTGTATGATGATGATGATGATGGTGATGCCAGCAAACACAAACAAACAAGTAAAGCATTCTATACTTATGGGTAAGAAGATTTAGATTGCATGAATGAGGGAACAACAACAAGAATGTTGCAGGCCAAAACACTAAATTGAGTCAAGAAATATATACACATATGTACATACATTTAAGTCATTCCAAAGTATCTTAATGCAGAAAGGATAAAAACATTAGAAGTTTATGGACAAGCATCACTTTTGCTTACAAATTAACTAATTTACAATAAATAATTAAATTTTAAGGGTTAATGCCAAAACTTTTGATGAACTTCTGTTTATTATTTACCATTTCCTTTTATATTCTTGAATAGTTTTTGTCCCATTTAATGGATACATGATACAAATGATTTAACTTGAGAATATGAGATTGAATTTAAATTCATCTGATTCATTAATTTTTAAATAAACAAAGTCCTTTCTACAATATTCATTCAACAAACCCTCTTTATTTAAGGCTTAATAAATAGTAGAAAGGATTTTTAAATAATTTTATCAACATGATTATCTTAATTTCCCAAGTTATAGATAGAATTATTGAACTACAGACTCTAAGACTTAATAACAACTAACCACAGAGCGACCACCCGAAGTGAAAACCAACTCTCTTTTTATGTTTATGTGTGTGACCCCATTATTGTAGACAGGCAGAGTACACACAGCATGATGCATTGCTTTCATTTCATATCCTGCATTAAGCTGAGGTCGCCATTTTAATTAATGCTCGTCTAAGCCATTTAACACCCGCTGACCCAAAATCTGTGGGTGTTAATAAGTCCATGGGTGTAATTTGATTGACCCGCATGTAACATAACAAACATTCATACAAATGTTTCTTCATTGATATTTGTTGTAACACATATTGTTGTTGTTTTGTGTGTTCTGGATTTATCGTGGTTATTAGTGACAACAATCAAATGTGATTAATCAGCGAAAGTTCCGCAGAGAGTACTCGTAATGAAATCATTCTTCTTTATCACTTATCACTATCTCTTTTCCTATGTCATGCAATTGATTTAAATATATAAAATTTATTTGGCAAATGTGAATAAGTCAATTAGGGAAGAAGGTCACTTTCATTTTCCAAAATACAAGAAATTGTAATTAACTCTTCAAGATTTTATTGGAAAATTTAATGAAGCAAATTTAAAGTCTTTTAATCAAAATTGTTTATCAACTATCCCAATAGCTGCTCCATTAGTTTTGTTTGATGACAAATTTCTTATTATTACATTGTTATACGTAGTAATCAACATCTGACATCATCAATGAAGTACTATGTTGCCAGGCAACATTATTGTCTATGAAGAAGCATCAAATTCTGATAATTGAAAGAAGTCAGAAGTGTTCAGATATTGACTATTAACCAGAGAAATACTCAACTCTACTTTATCATGAGAAGAATACAGCGTGTGTCTTTTGAGCAACAATATTTTGGTATTATTCAGTTAGTTTTCTCTTAGTTTCCTCATTAAACAACTGCATTTAGTTTCGAAGAAGAATGTCTTAGTGCTACTTACCATATAGTATTATCAACACATACATCAGCCATACATACCAGTGTACATATGTTTTATGCTTTAAGCAAACTAACAAATTATGTTACTAATTAATGCATTCCATGTGTTTATGGGTTCTCAATAAAATTGCTTACACAACATTCCTTCATATTGTAGTACAATAGCATGTTAAGTTTAATTAACCTGATTAGCATATGAAATGCAGGAATTCATTAAATGCTTTTTGTTCTGCTTATTAGACACAATTATCTATAGTATATACTTATTGAAATCAGAGACAAAGAAAAGGTTTTGATTTAAAGGGTTAAAACAAAAAAGAAAATTCTTAGATTAGCAAATGCAAGTATAATAAACTAGACGTAGTCCTTTTTTTTATCAGACAGTGTATCATCATTTATCATTATTACTGAAAAAGATATGATGCAAGGATATAGCCCAAAATCGTCATCCTTAATGATACGTAGCTATAGAGGCAAAGCTCTGGATACGTTCATTAGAGTATTAAGAGGAGACTTGCCAAGATTGCTTACCTTTAAGATACCAACTCATCTACCTCAAGCATTACATTTGTGCTTAAAACTGCATAACATGATTGCCACGTCGTAAGACACCCCCATCTTTATCAACACGTAACGCACTGATAAACAATTACAATATAATAGGGAAACTAAAGGAGCTTAGCACATGTTTTATGTTCGATGAATGAGCCGATATCATTGGATCCATACTTAGTTAGCTGTCTGCAACATATGAATAAATAAATATTGTTCTATGAGTGTTATATTTGTATTTTCTAAAGCCGTCCTTATACCGTACTTCATCTGTCATATTTTTCCCTTTACTTTATATTTGTTTTTGTGATCGTTTTGCCCCGTTATGCATATTTCTTATTTTATATCTATGGTTATGATATAAGATATTAAAGAGATTAGTAAAGGCTCATTTTAAGCAGACGATTGACAGAATTGTCAATCGGTTTAAATGTACCTTAACAGAATTGCACAATAAAATTCAATTAGTATTTCAAATGTAAGCTGATTATGTTGTTAATTATGCATTCTTTATAGATCGTTTGATACTGTGGCAAACAAAAAAATAACAATATACCATTAAATTAAAGAAGACAGTGAACATAATCATCACATGCCAAGCATTTTTAGACCTAGAATGCCTCTCCTGAAAGATTTGAGCTTTATATTAGTTTTGACATCATATCCACTAAGTTAAGGTTTCACAACCTTAAATAAAGGATTTTTTATGAGGCATTGGTCAAATTTTTAAGTGCTAAATCCTAAGAAATTTTCTAAAAGATTTAAATGATTTTTTTAAAAATAAAATAAAATACTTGTCACTTTAGACGTTTTGTCTGTGTTCCCTAGAAACCAATTCCTTCAATTTTTATGATTTTTCTAATATGAATGCAAATATTGAGATCCCTAAAAAATAATCAATGATCAATTGAAGTTTTGATTAACCCTTTTTTCTTTATGTGAACCATATCCATGTTTATACTCGTACTTACAATATTTATTTAGAAGATTCAAATATTTATTTTCTTATTAAATAACAAATATGTAAAACAATAAATTGAATTTATTATTACATACTTATTATTATTTCAAGTAACAATAATGTTGCCATTCTTGTTATTTAAAACAGATGCTTATACAATAGCCAGTTTGAATTGAATTTACATTATTGTACTTAATGTTATTGCAATACTCGTAAGATATTTTGCCAATTGCAATTTAGTATTAAAATATTATTGTAGTTGTTCATCTAAGAAAAACATTTATTTACATTTTGATTTATCTAACAATTTTTGTTGTATCACAATATTTACTCATTGGGATACAATATTTGGAATTCAACATTAAGATTCATTAATTTGAAATTGAAATACAATAATTTTTGAATATGCAAATCAAGGTAAATTTACATTAAATAAACAACTGCAAAATTTTGTTTGCTCATTTCATTAAATCAAAGAAACATGATAAACGAAACGCCTTTCATAAGAAATGGAGTTCTACAAATACTTTGGTTTTGCATATTATAGTTGAAATAGATAGTTTTACTATAGAGAGAGAGAGTTACATCTTTTATATGGAAATAATTAAGATTTTCGTACAACAAATAATACTTTGTTATATTACATAACCAAAAGTGAAGTACTTTTTAACAGCAGATACTGAGAGAGCAGATTAATTCACTAGCATTACTAAATCGGTCTTGTCAAAGTCTCTTGTGGTTACTGATGTATGTAGGTTTTTCCAAGATATTTTCTTAGGAATGACAGTAAAAACTGGGGAACTGGCAGGCATATAACGTGCAATGAAGAAAGGCTGTAATGTCATCTGGGCACTCTTGGCTAGCTTACAACAAGGACAGATACACAATCACCTATCTGAGTTTGGCACCTTAAAACACCTTGTAAAGATTTGCAAGGGTTAACCCAAGTAAGCATGATTCTTAAGAAACCAGAGATTGGCGATTTAAGAAGATTAGGAGGAGAAGAGGAGCGCTTGCTATGAGATCAATGTCCTTAAAGGTACAGCTTTTAAGGGTGTTATATAACATAATAATGGGTAGAAGCTAGAAGCACTTGCTATCAGAGCACTTAGAGGTAGTCAGTACGAGATGGGAACGCTTGCTAGAAGGGCAACATTCTACAAAAT
Source organism: Amiota communis (assembly GCA_037043315.1). Lineage (NCBI taxonomy): Eukaryota > Metazoa > Arthropoda > Insecta > Diptera > Drosophilidae > Amiota > Amiota communis. The sequence continues at coordinate 90,353 of JBAMAV010000322.1, forward strand.
CCAACTAAGATATAGTTAGAAGAAGAAAAGTCCACTTCTTAAGTAGTTAGTTCTCAAGTAGGAAAGTGAGAAACACCATTCAATGTGATACCTTACAAACAAGAAAATAAAAATTAAGTATGCATGACACTCAATTAGAATTGCCAATGGACAGTAGAAAAATCTATTAAAATTGTCTTGAATTTCAATTAATTTTTTGCATCTGTAATTGCCATTAAAAATATTCTATACAAACATTTCAGATTAAAGAAAGATTAAAGTATATCGTACAATAGGTAAATGTGAATTTTAACAACCAATTAATTTGTGATTTCATTTGTGAGTTTCGTAAAAGAAATTTTATTGATGATTGGAAATGACAGTGACAATTTTCTCCCTTCCATACATAATATCTGTTTTTTCTTTTTTTTTTTTTGCTAAGAGGCATCATTAGCGGTTCTTGTGGCTACAATTTATTGTTCCTGCAAACTCACAGGGTGACCAATTAAATTAGCATCATGTTGCTATTCCTTTAATACTTACTAGTGAGAAGAGGTATTATCATTTGGCTTCATATTTGTTAAGCATATAAGCCATGCATCGAAGACCCCATAAAGTAAATGTGGAAATGATGAGCGTTACTAGGAGTATCCAAGTACATATATAGAGGTGTTTGTCTATCTACCCAGCATTTTGTATTAGAAGCCTGCAGGAATGTATTGAAAACGGCAAATGAATACATGCTTTGCTGTAATTCTTTAAGTGAATGTGTGAATGGTGTTTCTTGGTTCTGTAGAGAGAGTAGTCAATACTGAAAAGTGTGGTGTGAATTATGATTATAGCATTGCATTGTACGCTTTATTATACGAGTACAATGCACAGTGAATGAGAACGTTTAATAGTCGTTGTTACAACCTATGAAGTAAGCATAACACAAAATATATATTTCCATTGACAAAACGCGCTCAAAAATGTGTCCAATATAAATATTTCCCTATTTTTGTTGTACTTGGTGTGCTTCGCCTTAAACACTTTTGTGTTATGCGTCCACTCCACACGTTGTACACTATGCACTCACTTCATTCCATGCATTTTTGCTATGAGTTATTGTTCGTGTGTAAACGCAGAATATGGAAAACCTATTCATTCAGAGGGAGTAAAGTAAAAAGTTGTAATCATCTTCTTTCGCTTGTAGTTTACATTGTTAAATAAATAATACGATCTTTAAATTTGATTAGACTATAATAGTGTACATACTGCTGAAGTAGAAAAAGTTGATGCATTCCTACTGGCCTCTAATCTATAAACATGCTAAACTCTCAGTTTTAAAGCTATCAAACTAAAATCGCATTATAATTTGTTGGTATGAGAGTTCACCGATTACTGAAAGAATCATGTTTGTTTTGTTTTATTCCTTAGTCTTTTATAGTTAATATCAAAAATATATTGATTTCAACTTTTTATTTTTCATTGACACAAAAACAAGGATACATCAATCATGTACATAACCATGGGGGTGTCACCTTTAAACTAATGAGGTTCAAAATTTAATAGGACAATAAATTCAGTATTGAAAATTGAAAATTTGCAGAAAATAAAATAAAATATTTATATAATATCATCACATGCCAATGAACCCCATTCTCTATATCGACATTTTGTCTCCCTCTCTGTGTCTGTCTGTCACTCTCTGTCTATTTCATTTACACTTTGCAAACATTAATTAGTTGCGTTTCCAAATTTTCATGACAATATCCATAAAATTCACTTGTTTTTTTTTTTTTTTTTTATCAAGTAAATCGAATTTGCGTTGTGAAACGAGCAAATTTTATTGGGATTTTTTTGTATTTTCATATCTTTTTGTTTTTATTGCAACTTATTTAATTGCATTAATTTGAGGATTTGGTTGGATTCCGCGTCTAATTTTAGATGAATGGAGCAAATGTGATTTGGTATGCGTGTGCATTGCTTTAAAATTGTAATTGAATTGCATTGATGAAAAAATAGAAAATTGAAATTATTAGCACTTGGGACGAATCAAAAATTGTACAAAAATTAAATAAGCTTAGTCATTATGTGACATAAATTTTATATATAATATTAGTTATTATTCATTCATTTATATGGTTTTAAAAAATAATTTATTTTTATCTTCCAATGATGTACGAGTTCTGTCCTTCGTTTTGTTGATACCAATTAATTCGATTGGCAATAAACTCAATAAGGTTTCATTCTTTCTGGTTCAATGAACAGTGATGCTGGTATATTATCTGTGTTTCGATCAATTTTATTCATGTCTTATTTGAAGATTATAAAGCATGTGAGGATCAGTGGCAGAGCTAGACCAAATGCAAGACCTCTTTTATTTCCCAGCCATAAAGAAAACGATAAATAAATTGAGACTGATGTATGATTATGTATATGAATTTTATTGCCAATCAAATGTTGAAAAAAGTTACATAAACAATCACAAATTAAAACAGACAAATTTTTTCGCTTTTCGATACTCTGAATTTTTTCAACAATATGTCATAGTTAACTTGAGGCGCTATTTCTGCTGAACTGATAACGTAGATAGTGTCTTCTGGCCCATCGTGCTTATCATGTAGGTCTTAAACTTTGAAAAGCTTCTCTCAGCAGAAGCTGTACCGACTGGAACTGTGACATTTATTATGATTGTTATGTTAACATTTGGATAACCTTTTTCCAAATTATTTTCTCAAATGTACTGTATAAGTTATTTGGAGTGCAGTGATGTGGATTTTAAAAGCTGGAGTTCTTCATACAGTTCATAAGGTTGTATGGCGCTGTTTTCATCTTGTCTACGGAATCATTCGTTGCCACGTTGAAGCAATTTATTTCTAATCATGGCAGGCCTAAGTGCATTTGGTTTGACAATGCTACTAATTTTGTTAGATGTAAAAATGAACTCACCGATTTAAGGAGACTTTTTATTAGCAATGCTCATCAGCAGGCAATTGCACATCATTGTTTGGATGAAAGAATCGACTGGCATTTTGTTCCGCCTCGCTCAACTCACTTTGGTGGTCTATGCGGGGCTTCTGTAAAATTCGCAAAATACCATTTCTGGCGTACAGTTGGAACTTCTACTTTGGCCTACAAAGAGCTACCAACACTAGTTTGCCAAATATCTGCTATTGTAAATTCACGTCTTGTATGTCCTTTTTCAGATAGCTTGGATGGCTTAGACGTCCTCACACCAGCTCATTTCTTAATCGGCTCTCCATTTACTTCCTTCGTAGAGCCTGACGTTATTATGTTGTACATTTGCCGGCTTTGACGGTGGCAAAGAGTTTGCGCACTGCAGCAGAGTCTTTGGAAGAAGTGGAGCACCGAATACCTCACCCTCCTGCAGCAGCAATCAAAGTGGGGAGTGGAGCATCGCAGCTTAGCAATTGGTGCACTCGTCTTGGTTAAGGATGATAATCTTCCACCGCTGCGTTGGCTGCTTGGTTGCGTAACCGAGGGAATTCGAGGGAAGGACAATGTTGTTCGAGTGACCATAGTGAAGACGACGAATGGTCTTATCAATCGCGCAGTGACTAAGCTATGCCCTCTACCTATGGATGGCGATTTTGTTGGAAGCATGGATCTTCCAACGGGGGGAGTATGTTCTGAGACGGTGGATTAATTATGGCGGGGACTGTAGTCATGATCACCGTTGCAACTGCAAATTAAATAAAAAACAAAAGGCCAGCAAAAAGGATTGCTGGACTCAACATTTTTGGTACCTATTTCATTACAATGCTTGAACGCAGTGACGGATTTACACATTTGCCTTTTTCTCGTAACTAGTATGATTGTGAATTAGGGGATCGATGTGTGTTCCTAGATTATTTTCACACCACAACGATTTAGTTAAGATTGCAGAATAAAAAGTTTTAAGACTTTATGACTATTAAGAAAATAAACTCATCCCAAACGGTCTTTCATAAGTAACTAGTACTTCCAGATTCTTGATTGCCAATTCGCTAACAGTTCAAAAATCATACAATAATTTCCGTTCTGCGGTTCACCGAAGTTTTCATTTTTTCCACTGAAACCTAGGCCTCTTGAGCACGGCAACAATACTCTTCAGAACATTTCTCCAATAAGTAACATCTTCATTCATCTGAATATGCAGTAAATAGTCGAGTCGGACATGAATTTCACTTCTAACTATCAAAGTAAGAATACTAGATTTAAGACGCGCAGAGTTTTATTGCTGAGTTCTCAAACTGAGTCTTATTCTCCTATTAACCGAATGCCAAACATTGTCTTTACTGCTCACCTCTGGATCGTTAAGCTCGGCTTTTTTTTCCACTCGTCACTTTTTCCGACAAACGAGTAGCTACGGTCCTGCACTCAACGTACCTAAAGAAGTTTTCACTTTCAAAAATTATGGCCACAAATTTGCCTCCCCTAAAATCTGCCACCTTACGCTAGGGCCAAGTATTGAGCGATTAGCAATGAACGACTTCTCTCAGCAATTCAATTGGTTCGACTGAGCGATGCATAAAAATTAAAACCAATGCGTGGCTCTAGCCTGACGCTCCAGCCTACTCAGCCTCCTGGTATATCCATCACTGCTTGAACGATGTGTATACTGAAAAAAAATTAAGGAACCCCGATAACCCTGTTAAAGAAAACCATCACCGAAACTGGGTCTATTTGTAGTCTTCCCAGCACCAGTAAAGCCGTTAAAGTTTGGTATCCACGTAGGAGATGTGAATATATTTGTCATTATTGGGTGAATCAATTTTGGTACGATGACATTTCTAAAGCAAACTTTAAAATTCTTTTAAAATACATTTACCTTTTACTAATAGTTTTCTCCAAATCATGATTAATTTTCAAAAAGCGCTTGCAAAACTAGAACTTTATTTCCCAACCAATAGTTGTGATAATTGAATTGTGTGCATTGTTATTGAGTATAATCAACTTTAGTGCTTATCTCTATTAGATATCATCATCTAAAAGTATCATCAAATATTATTATATCAAAATAAGAATCTCTCCTTTCCAAATTTCCATCTCCATCTATATAAAGTTAATAGTTTTTTTTAATAATCCTCTATAATAAGCGCTGCTCCTGATAATAACAAATGTTCAGCAGTTTGTGTCGAGGGCATTTCCAAAAAGCATATGAGTTTCTCACGACTTGCATTCGCATAAAGTGGTAAACTCAGCTGCTCTATGCTCGAGGATCTTGAATATTTTGTAGATAATTTTTTACTTGAATTAATTAAATCTGCCGTTTCCTTATTTTCTTTGATTTTGTACGAAATTTTAAATTCCGGTGATTTTTCATCAGCGCCATCTATCTGTAAAAATTAAAAACATCATAATCATAAATTTGCTTATGTGACATAACATAACATACAACATAAGCATGTTCAATATTATTAACTATTAATAGCTCCTATATTTCTAGCAACTTCTTGCAACATAAGTGGATTTCATATTCAACTGTAACATGAACATGAACGGAAACAAAAGTGTTAGCAAATTTGAACATTTCCCCACACTGTTTATATACATGACCACAACTGAAAATGGCGTTGCCAGATGTATGAAATTAGTTGCATTTATGTTTTTATGCAATTCTATTCAAACATAAAGCAATTTAGAATTAATGTTACAACGTTGCCAGAGCAACGCGCAAAGAATGAAAAAATCCATCATCAAAATGTCAAAAATTGTCGGAATGTCAAATAACAACAAAACAGCGTAAAAACGCACAAAAATCATAAAAAGAGAAATAACAAATACGAAAATTGTACAATAATTGAAATATTGACGTGTGTTACGGTGAAAAAAATAAACGGCATCAAACTGGAGACGCATTTTATGGCCAAAATGGGCAAGGTGAGTTTTGTGTAAAGTGTACGACAATCAAACAAAGCCACACAGTGAACAAAAGACAGACGCGACGGACGGACTATGAGTGAGTGACAACTAACTGACAGGTACTAGACAAAAGGACGGACGATGTGATGGCAGAAAACGGCGCCGCTTTTCTTTAACTTTTGAAAAACTACTTCTGGCTTGATTCTATGATGAAAAAAAAAAAAAAAAAGTGCAACGATTCGCGATTTTCTTCGTTCAGTGATCGTTTCCTTGAATTTTTTCAACTTACCCTGAGTGGTGCGACTTTAACCCAAGTAGCATTGTTACCGCTGCTGGTGTCCGGCATAGCAGAGCCTTCTGGGCCAACTTTACTTATCAATTGCAATTGCTTGCATGAGACTCCAAGTAGTTGGGCATGTAGCAACTTGAGGCAAGCGAAGAAATTCTCACAATTGAAAATGTGAATGAAATTGATTTCCGCAGTGAAGTCCAAATGCAAATCCTGACGATAGCGACGCTCAGCGCTTTGTGCACGCAAAACAAGTGCCTTAAGGTAATCAACGGCAACCGCTGGACCATTCCAAAGTTTACGCCAACCAATTGGTACCTGCATGCAGCATCATGTGAGAGATGGTGGTGATGATGGTGATGGTGTATGTGTGTGTCTGTTTGTGTGAGTTCCTTTCAATTAGAAAATTTGTATACTAATTCTCACCTGATTTTCAGCCAGCGACTGCACCAGTTGTCCATCTATGTGCTGCGTTTGAGTGTGTTGTGTTGTCGTCATATCCTTTAGCCAGCCATGCAGCTGAGCAAGATTACGATGAACTTGCTCAAATAGTTTTGTAGCCAGCTTCATTTCGGCTAATACAAAGAGCAACCATGGCTTGGGCGTATCAAATTCCCTGTTGGCACCAGCACCCTGTACTTCCAGTTCTTCAGCTGTTTGCATTATTGTACAATTGCCGGCATGCTTACGCCACAGGCTAAGTAATGGTTTGATTTGTTTTTCCAGCTTCTGTATGACTCCGCCATCATCATTTTGTATGAAGCTGCTGCCACTGGCACCACCAAAATGAGCTGCACGCAATTCCTTGATAATAATTTTGGAATGCTCAATCTCACGACTCACATTCGCTTGATTCGATAAACAAAAAGTAGAAGGCTCATCAACATCGGGTAGCTTTGCTATAGCATTGTAATAATCCTGTAGTTGTGATGATGTTGGCATAACCACTTTCAGATTCAATGGCATCCAACGGTTACTCAACACATCAGTATGACAAAATTGCATGAGATAACTTTGTAGGACCTCGAGATCTCTGTTATTGTTGATGCGCCCACCGAATGCAACATTCTCACACAAACGCTGCATGAGCAACCAGTCACAGCGTCCCGAAGAAATCATAGCCTCCAACCAATTAAGTATCTCCAAAGCAGCCTTCAAATCCGATTCACCAAATTCATAATACTTAGACCATCCTTGTGGTATGTACTTGCGTCGTTCCTGCAACACAGCCGTAGCCATAAACATAACAATGCGAATCTTGAGTAATTTGGCATCCTTGCCAGTGGCGGCACGCATTTCCATAGCAGCATAATTTTGCGTCATGCGACGTAGCTTTGCCTTCAACCCACTGGGATACTCATAGAGGACTTTAACAAATTTATAGACCACAGCATCACTGAAGCCTTGTGTCGATTCACAAATTAACCAAAGGCGAAACTCTGCAGATTTCTTCATATAACTGAGTTCGCGCTCTAATTCTGTTAGCCAATTGGGTACTAAATGTACATTTTTCACACAAATCCATTTGCCTTGCTCTGCCGCTTGACGTATGCTGGTCATAGCACGTTGTTCCATGCCTTTGCCTATGGATATTTCATAGTACTTATCTTTGCCAAATCGCTTGATGGCAACACATTTAATTTCTGTGGCTGGATCATTTTCACTTTGTGTAATCATCAAAATTGGTTTCTCTGCACTACTCTCCTCTAGGAGTTGTTCCACACTCGGTTGGGCAATCGATTCGGGTGCTATGCCCAAGTAATCTGCGACAGTTCGTCGCAATTGTGTAACAATAAGATCAGGACGAAAGATTTGCACAATCAGCACACGTTGGAATGGAGATTTAATGCCAGCTAAAATGAAGAAACACTTGTAATTTCATAACTTATTTCGTATGCTGAAAGAACTTACGCAGAACATCATCTGTTTGTTGTTCAATGAATCCTCGCCATATATAACTCTTATCCAGTTGCAGCATTGCTTCCAACTCTGGCACTTGGACTAGTAGCACTTGCAGCTTCAGCATTTGCTCACGACTCATGCAATCTGGGAATTTTCCTGCTGTTATCATGCTGCCATCGGCGCTACTCATGAAATTTGTTACAAACAATTCCCATTCGGTTTTGGTTATTCTTTCGGGATAGGCATTTTTGCAAATGTACAGAGCTAGAGAAAGATGACTGGCACGCTGGGTAGAGCGAGCCAAATATTGGAATGTGGAACGGATAAGCGTATCATAGACTTTTGATTCATTCTGTTGGACGCCAGACATTTGTGCTGCTGATTGTAAAGCACCCAAATATAATTCAATATAGACCAAAGCGGATAGTTCATAGTGTGATATCAAGCCAGTATAAAATTGTGCAGCTCGAGCACATAATTCCTTCAATTGTTTGAATTCCGAAAGTAGTGTTTCCTTGACCAAAGCACTCTCCTTCAATGATTTATCAATGTGACTGCTACTCTGCTTGACTTCGTTCAAGGTTTGCAACAATTGTTGATTCTTTAGTATATCACCCTGTGCATTGGAAAGTTCTTCCAGTAGTTTATCTTGCAAATCAATGCGTTGCTTGAGAAGATCACCTTCTTGTTTGAGTAGTTGTATGCGTTTATGTTCCAATGCAGCATTCTTAAGTACAATTGCCTTTGACATAAGTTGATCACATAACCCGCCAGAGGTTACCGTAAAGTGCAGTCTTGTCAGGTAACCACTTAACTCTGGGGCTATCTTGACTTTATCTGTTTTGGTAAACAACACCAATTGGAATTGTTCATGTAAATCCACCAATTTATTGCCAACTTCTACTTGACGTTTATTAAACTTTACATAAACATGTCCAGCTAACATTTGCATTAATGGTGGCCGCAACTCCTGACAATCCTGCACCACAAGTATTTTGCCAAAGCGTACAGCGAGTTCCAATGTATAGGTGAGCCGTTCATTATTTTGTGTTGTAAACTCACATGGTTTCCCCTTCGTGCGCAAATACTCCTCAAGCCAATTGTAAGCTGTTTGTGTGGGATCAATGACCAAAGGTATGGGATAACTGTTATAGGGTAGCGAAAGCATTTCGCGTAACAGTGCAGCATTTTCAATGATTTGGGCATCACGTGCTAGACCCATGCTTTCCCAAATAATTTGTTCCTGTTCGGTTAGCAAAGCTTTGCGTATATCAAATGGTTGTGCCAATTGTAAATCCGAAGATAAATTTGCCAATGCAGAACTGTGGAGTATATTATGAATAATTTTAACTTATGCTAATACAATAAACTTACGCTCTTCTTTCCAAACTATGCTGACCGTAGTAGCTTAAAGCCAACGTAATCATAAGTGACTTTGAGTCCATGGTTTTATAAGCCACCTTATATTCATCTAATTGCATGCTCCATGTTTGGAACTCAGCGCTTAGTTTCTCAACTAATACCTGTGCTGCATTCAAGGTGCCACGGGCTTCCTCTAATTTTAACTCTAGAACTGCAGCCTCTTGAGTGTAAGAGTTTAATTTTGTGGACAATTGCTTAACACGTTTATCGACATCATCTAAACCAGTGGCCAGTGATTGCATTTCATCTTCAGCAACATCCAAATTGCGTTGTAATTCATTTTGTTCACGTTCGAGTGGTTTTATGCTTTGTATGACCTTTGAGTAACGAACACTGGCCCTCACCCAGGCAGCTAAGGGTGCTGCAGCAGCTGAAGCACGCTTAGCATTCTTCTGCTCAAAGGAATCAGCTTTTGCAGCTAATAATTTCTCTACAGCAGCACAATTCTCAGGACTTATATGTGCTGGATCCAAAGAGCGTATGTCTTCCTTAACGCCACGCTTAGCCAAGAATGTTTTCATGCTATTCCAAGAGGTATCACGTATGCCCATCAAACGTAATACACCTTCAAGTATGTCACGCACTGCTTCAGGTGGAGCACGCAATGATCTTATTTCAGAGAGAGCTTCTGACTTAATTTGACCCACAGCATTACTAGCTTCGGCTAGTATGGGCTCCACTTCAGCAAGTTCCAATTGTATTTCCTTTTGACGCTCCTTTAATTGTTCACTACTCAACTGGGTTTGCTTCTTTAGTTCCAGCATATTGGATTTCTGTTCATTTGCATTGCGCATAGTTGCTGAGATCATTTCGAGTGCATCATTAGCCAATTTACGTTTCTCAGCCAAAGCCTCTTCTTGCTTGGCAGCATTTGATTTGAGCGTATCCACGAGAGCATGTGCTGCTGCCAATTTATCGACACCATGTTGTAATTTACTGAGTCGCATATCAATGCCTTGGGCAGCATTGTTGTAGACATAGAAATAACTTTTAATCAATTGATAATAGCGTTTGGGCACTTGCATTGGTATAAGTTCCTCTACAGCATCTGCAAAATAGGAACAAACAGGCACTTTAGCTGCCTTACCACCACCAGCACCACCGCTTGCCAGGGGTAATTGCTCGCTAAGCATTTCAATATATTTCTTGGGTAGCATTGCTATAGTTTCACTCGATGGAGCTCGCACATACAGTAATTCCATATTGCGATAAAGTGCTGGATATTTGTTAAAGTAAACATTAACATCGGCACCATTCTTTGGATCAAGAATAATAAACACATGAAGATTTTGACGTACACCTAAAAGAAAAACTGAATACAAACAGATTTCTATTAATGAATTGCTATAGTACATACGTTTCATGAAATATGAACCCAATGATTCTTGATAGCCTTCAAGTTGTGCTGCATGCTTTAAGCCACTTGCTACTGAATCCAAATCATCACCAAATAGATCCAATATTTCACTGCCTTCAAGCAAAGCTTCTACTGGTTTCATTATATCAGGTACATAGCTTAGCCAACAGTGTTCAATCAGCAGACATATGCATTGATCTTCCAAAGCAGCAGCTTGCATGGCCTGCAACAAATACATTATATTATTAAAAATCCTTTCACCTATTGGTGTATTGTGCCACCCACCAATTTCAAATCATTGTAAAAGTCCTGCAAACCATAAGCCACTCCGCCTTGCATGCAGTGAACTTTTGCTTGTTGCAACATGGCTGCAGCATATATGGCATCCATATGCCTGTCACCTGGCTGTGCAAGGACCAATAAATGACTTTCACCACGCACCAGTATGCGTGCCATTTTTGCTGTCTGCTGTAGCAATTCCTCGGTAATTGGAGCATCGATGTAATAGCTTTCCGCACCTTTTCGATTTTAGTTTTGGATTTATTTATAACAAATTGTTTGTGTTTCAGCGTGAGGATACTTACAACATATGGTTATTTGCTTTTGTACCTCTTCCATCCATTCATCATGTGTCAATGCTACTAATTCTGCATTATGTTTTGCCATTTTAGGCACAAAATAAATTTTCTACCACAAGAATGATGAAATTTTTGTCAGGTTATTTTTTAGTATTGGAAAATTGCCATAATTACTTGCCTCTTTGCCACAATATTTACGCATAGTTTGCTTGAGGATGCTCTCAAATTGTTCGACATCTTGTTCGTTTATTAAACGATCCTTGAACATGGACAACAATTCACAGTACAAAGCCTAAGGAGAAAGTGAAGATTATAATGTTTATTATAGTAAAACATAATTTGAAAATGTCCACACGCACCTCATTGAAATCCTGTGCCGGATAATATTTAAGTGACTCTAATAGCTTCATAATACACTTGGGACTAAATTGATAGTGTGCTTTACCTTGTGCAGTTGGTATAAATGTGGATTGAAGCTGAAAGTATATTTATCCCTCTTAATTAAATTACAAAAGAGGATCAGAAAGACAACAGTAATACCTTTTGAAAGCATGACATTAGACATTCGGCAACATGTTGTATATTAACATTGCCACCACCACCACTGCCAGCACTTGTTGCTTTAAAATGTGCCCCATTACCATAGAACAAAGGTTCCAAACGACACTGCACTATATTAAGCATATCCGCATCCATGGGATAATTGATACGCACATATTGATTTATAGCCAAATAACGTGGTGAAATTTTCAACAAATTTGCATGGCTCACCGGCCCAGAACCACTAGCTGCACATGTTATTGAACCACAAATCTGTATGCCACTGATACCAATCCATTCCAAATTATCTGCATAGAAACCATTGCGTTGTACAAGTTGCAATAGCAATTCCACAATCTCACAAGCTCCCCATGCATCCAAATAACAAAGATCAAGATTCTTAAGAAAGAGTACCAAACGCAATTGCTTAGGTTTATATTCACGTCCACGAAGACCACTTACTGTTACACAATGCTAAATTAAACAAATCAAACAAACTCTGATGCTTATGTCACTATTTCAATTGTTGTACTAGTGTGGTGTTACCTGTTTCAAAACATGCAAAATATATGCTGGTGTTAATTGTGTTGAACAGTTGATGGTTACCAATTCATAACCCGCATGCATTTGCACAGCATGCACCAATAGCAATGACTTGGCTGCCCCACTGGGTCCCAGAAGCAAAAATGGTGTATTTGCTGGTGCATTAAGCAGTGTATCTATTATGCTTATGTAGGATTTAATTGCTGCAGTTTCAACTAGTTGCAGCCCAGCATCCATGGTTCCATAATGATGTTGTTGTTGACTATCGTAGTCCGTGGTGAATTGTTCTAGAGTTCCACGTGTTGTATTATAATAGCAAAGAGCTGCCTGATTGGGATTCGGTATATATAGATTGGCTCGTTGAAATACCATATTGGCGAAATCATTATGATGCTCCGAAGGCAAAAAACCAAGTAGTGCATGCATCATGGCCATGCAAAATTGCTCAATCTGTTGGGCATTCATTTGTTGCAATTGAACTAGGAGTGCATGCAAAAGTGTTGCACGACTAAAGACATGAAGTGAACTGAAATACAGAGAAATACATATCTCTTTCATATGACATTATTCTTGATTTGTATGATACTAAGATATAAATCTCTTTCTCAACAAACTGGGTTCTTTAGAAATTTGAAGAGTGACTCGATTCCGGTTTTAACCGACTCCAAAAAAAGGAGGAGGTAATCAATTCGACTGCAGTTTTTTTTTTTTTTTTTGTATGTACATATGTATGTTACCTCAGAACTTTTTTCTATGTGAACCGATTTAAATGATTCTTTTTTTATTTGAAAGATGGTGCATGTCATGTGGCCCACATATAAATTTGATCAAGATCTGATCATTAGTTATTGAGTTATCTTTAATATGCGCGTTCTATTTGCGCTACTTCAAGTCGGTTTTTTCTTTTGTTAAAATTTTGTACTTGTTCTAATCATTTTGATGATTTATCACTTTATTTTAGTACTAACCACCCATATAAAGTGATGGTGAAAGGTTAAAAACCGAATTCAATATAGATAAGAAGATTGTTCTTACTTGAGATAGTCCCGTTCCAACCATACTGCTGCCGGTACAAAATGTTGTTCAATGTAACTTTGCAACAAGTCACCATATTCTTGTTTGACCAATTGATGTGTTACAATTGCTTGCAGTGGATAATCCTCATGGCTAGTAGTAAAAAATAATAGGATTGAAAGGTGGTTGCTTGTTAAATATTGTATTTTTGTTATTCTTACTTAATGTTTACAATGCCCATGCGTGAAATCGTTGCCGGTGATGCGTGCCGTACATCGTCCGTCTCAAATATGAAATTGACATTTGCACCGAACTGAATACGCCAGCCAGAAGGTAGAGTTAGTAGTCTGAAATTTAGAAAATTATATTGTAATTTGTAGTTTTGTGTATTACGATTTGTCCTCAAATGTAGTTTCTTAGATGTAACTGTTACACTTAAACACACCACATAAAAAACACACAATCAAATCATTCAAATTCCTATCTATCTATCAATCAAACAAACAATCAATCCTTTTGTTAATCTATCAACTCAACTCAATCTTTCAATCTGCAATGAAAGAATGAGTGAATCAATCAAATCAAAAAAACAATCGAAATTGAGCAAGTTTTTTCTGTTTTTCTACCCATATTTTGTCTTCTTGCAGTTGATGACCCCCGAAGAGGAGGCACGCAACAAATTCCTCATGCGTGAACGGGATCGCGAACGAAAACGCATCAAACGCATGAATCCCGAATACCGACGTATGGAGCGCGAGCGTGATCGTTACCGCAAGAAGGCACGACGTGCTAACGTAGCATTTTCCAAATTATTATTACCACCTAAAATATATCACAATAATAATAATAATAATAATACCACAACTACAAGTACAACAACAACTACAATTAGTACTACTACTACGACTACAAGAACAACACCACCACCATCACAACTCAGTAGCCATAGCCATAAGTTAGCGGACCCGTCAATCATAATCAGACCTAATAATTTGAACATAATAAATAATTTAAATATAAATAATATGAACGACGCACGCACGACGCTTGGACGGATTAATCAAAATAACTACCAGAACAGCCAGAACAACCAGAACAACAACAACAACAACCACCACCTTCACCAAACCACCACCACCAACAACAACAACAACAACAACCGCAAACAGAATGTTAATGTTAATAGAGCCATAACCTCATATCACCAAACCGTACAACAGTTTGCTTTAACACCTTTCTATTCTCTTGTCTTTTTTCCAGTTAACTCCCGAAGAGGAAGCGCGACAAAAAATGATACAAAGAGAACGTGATCGTGATAGAAAGCGTATAAAACGCATGAATCCCGAATATCGGCGCTTAGAACAAGAACGAGATCGAGATCGTAAAAAAGCACGTAGAGCAAATGAAGCATTTCGTCAATTGGAAAAACTGCGTGATAAAATCCGAAAGGAACGAAAAAAAGGATTAATTGTGAATGATATTATAACACCAGATTTTGTAACAATGCCACCAGTGCCTGTTGAGCCTGAGGTGATTATATCGACACCACAGCAGCCTCAACAACTCACACAGCAACCACAACAATTAACACAACAACAACAACAACAGCAGCAACCACAACAACTAACACAACAACAGCAACAACAACAGCAGCAGCAGCAGCAGCAACAACAACAACAGCAGCAGCAACAACAGCAACAGCAAAGCAATGCAGCACGAAGGCGAAATGCTGCTTCGACTGCAACCAATATGTCTGTAAATGTGGTTAGTGCGGCCTCAACACTCACAAATATTACCACCTCGGTCAGCAATCAAAATACAGCGCATCATTCATCTGGAGCGCCTACACACAGTGCCGCTGCTGCAACGTCACACTTACAGCAGCTCAACAAATTGCAACAACTCTATCCGCCACCCAGTTTTCCACATCCAGCGTTACCCATCGCCAGTGTAACACTCATGCCACAACTCTGCCATCCCATTTTACATCAGAATTTAAGCGCATCGCTTTATGCACCCAACGGTATTAAACAGGAGTACTCCAATGAAGCGACTACATCAGCAGCGGCTGTAGCAGCTGCTCAGGCGGCAGCAGCAGCAGCAATTGCAGCTGGCCAAGTTGGTCGCAATAATGCTGATGATTCAGACATCGCATTAAATCTTGAGCCGGAGATCATATTGCAAACACCAAGTGAAGCCCAACAACAACAACAACAGCAGCAGCAACAACAACAACAGCAGCATCACTTCAATGCGAATCATGCGCATCAACATCACTTGCAGCAACAACATTGTAATATGTTCCAACATATGGCACCACAAGCTCATATGCAACATATGCGCGCCCATGCACCGCCTTTGCCACCGCCACCAGGCGTGGCGCTTCCTCCGCCTACAACGCATGCCCAACAGCAACAACAACAAATGCAGGCTACTCAACAGCAACAGCAACATGGGCAGCAATAAATATTACACATTGCTTGCTGTTACTTGGTTTGAAGTTAAGCCGCCGCCGCCACCACCAACACCACCACCGTCAGGTTCTGCAAATAAAATCAAAATGGAACAAACTCGGGACTCTGTACCCTTAATCAATTAGGGTATTTTTAACTGTGTCCTATGCTTGTTCATGGCCAACATATTGAATCCTACTCATACACACACATATACACAGACAGAATCTTTATGTGAGAAACAAAAACACGGACGGAAAAATCTTAAGTTTTAGTTAGTTAGTAAAGTATAAACCCAATATTAATTATATTATCGTCAACCATCTATTCCGAACAAATTGATTGACGTGTTCTCTACTTATATATTACCTATAATATACAATACAATATTTGTGAATGTGAACGCCATTTATAAAATGTCGTGCTTGTTTGTGCTCCCGAATTTGCTTCCAGCTGTCCCACTTCTTCCCCTAAATATTGTATTTTTTTATGAAACCACAAAAATGGCATTTTTAGTTTGTATGTATTTTTAGACTACTAAGTAATTAATAATGTGAGCGCATGAGTTAAGACAAAGTATTTTTATGCAATACATAGTACATAATTCTAAACCCAATTATCCGCCGCCTGGTTTTGCTATTCAATGTGCAAATAGAATAGAATAGAAACACACAAAAACACATTTCCACCAATCAAATGTTCCAGTTATGCAAAGTAATGATGATAATAAAAATCGAAAGATATATAGAACTGAATTTGATTTACAGAACCCGGCGGAATTTATATTATTGGAATAAAATTCTAGTTGTAAAAGTAAATTACACACACACAGACAAAAACAAAACAAGTTAGCATAAGTGAAGCTGCATTCTAACGAATTTAAGCGCAAATAAACGAAAAACTGAAATAAAATAAAATATCTACTAAGCCTTTTACTTCAATTCGATTTCACAAAGTGGTCGAAGACTACCATAGAATACACTAGTGGACAAAATAAAATGTCAATAGTAGATTAAGTTTAGTTTGACGTCGTTTTGTCAAAAGCTCTTGGACTGTGCTAGTCCCACAAAATGATCTTTTCTGGTCAAGTTGTGGTAATGGCATCGCTTATTTAGTTTCCAGTAATGGTCACCAGATACTACAAAGTCAAATGTGTGATTTAATTAAAAAAATTTTATAATATCAGAGATGGCGTTGTATACGGAAGAACATTTATTGTAATTCTCTTACTTTTAAGGCTGGAACAGAATGGTAAAGCTGAAGCTGAGTCTGAAGCCCGAACAAAAAAGTGAACAGAATGCGAGGGATATAGACAAATGAATTGAAGCCGAGTGAAGTCAAACTACTTCATAAATTGTTTCGTGATTTTCTTCAATGTTTTTTTAGTTATTCTACTCTGAGCGGAGACAAATTAAACGAATCAAAGATTATAAACATCGGTCCACTTGGTTCTGGTTTAACTAACCCGACTTTGTTTTATACGAGTATATAGAAAAAGAAGATGTACAGCAAGATGATAGTTAAAACTATTAAGGAAAATAGAACTGGTTGCAATGGACTTCGGACTTGTTGTTGCTTTAATATTTATATCTGTGCAATAAGTCAAATTAGCTTAAGTCGAAAGTTTTAACAGGGAATTTCATTTTATTAGGACTAAAAAGGTTACTATAATGTACAAACGTTAAGTAGATTTGGATATATGTGATGTGATAAGATGATAGAAGTTAACCGTTTTTAGATAGTAATGTAAATAGGTTATTGTTAAAGAATATTTTGGACAGCAGGATAGTTATAGTAGTACTGGGATTGGACAGTCTTTAAAAAGGTGGTTTACAAGTGTATGGCTATAAAGTCCATAGGAGATGTTTATTTATTAATTAAATTTTTCGAATTTACAAAACTTTACTCAACTTAAGGGGCGACCTGCTATGGCCTTCGGATCGGTGTCCATAATAGATATTATTTACTATTCTTCAGTTTATCTATTCAAAGTAATGTAAGTAAGTTTTTCATATAAGAAGCTTCTTATTATTCTGTACAGGTTACTGAAAGGTTCATTTATAGCTTTTAAACCTAGGGTTAACTTTTAAAGGAACCATTAAATCAACCTTATCATGATACGAAAGTTGATTTAATTGAACCAATATAACATAAAATTTCCCTATGATCAGAACATGAGCACAGATTTTAAATGGGGAACAACTTTTTTATACAATTGTAACAAAAATTGAATGATTACAATTTTTCTTACCAAAGCAATACTTCTCTTGAAGTAATCAATTTGCTTAAGGATAATTCAAATGGCTACCGAGATCAAAGTTATATCTGTTAATATACTATCAATGGCCAAAATTTCTAAAGTTATTGCCGAAATGAGGTCTGTTTATGGCTAAAGGTTCTTTTTACACTTGAGAACCTTTCAATTCGTGGTGCAAACATGCAAATGAACGCGAAGTAAATGTAACACAAACTTATTT
This sequence comes from Amiota communis, assembly GCA_037043315.1. Classification (NCBI taxonomy): domain Eukaryota; kingdom Metazoa; phylum Arthropoda; class Insecta; order Diptera; family Drosophilidae; genus Amiota; species Amiota communis. Next base: position 108,757 of record JBAMAV010000322.1, read on the forward strand.
ACAGGATTAGTAAAATATACAAGTATATCAGTATTTTGACCAGTAGTTTATGTTGTGCATTACCCGAAATTAATCAAAAAATTGCCTCACACTGACACAACAAGCACACACATACAAACATACATACATATGTACAATAGTATTCACTTACTTGTTATCATCTAACACCGAATTGAGCGCTTCAATCCATTCCGGGTCAATGCTACCATCACAAACAATCCATGAATGAACATGTGCCGCTTCTTGATTGACCGCAACAGCGGTATTGGTCAGTACGCCATCCATCCATTGACGCGTATCCGAATCAAGGCGGCCTAATAACTGGACGCGATTCATTGACTTTGGACTGATAGTATGCACACGAATGGTTTGTGCACCCACTGCTGTCGTCACCCCAACACCACTGCTGCTGGCACTGTTATTGTCTGCCATCATCATTATTGTCAGTGCTTGACGTAGCAATGCTATGATTGTTGATTTGCCACAACCCGGAGGCCCAACGACCACAACTCCCATGCGCTTTTGCAATTGTTCGTGCAATTGACATGCCTTCGCCACTTGGCTATCATTCGCGCACAGGCCGAGTTGGTTGAATGCTGTGTGAAGCGCCTGTTCGAGTGCCGTTTCTTGTTTGCTAACAATTGAAATTTCCGGAAAAACATTTTTCAGTAACATTTCAAAACGCGACACATCATGTTGGGCCAACTTTGACATGGTGGATGAACGCAACGAATGCAACACAATAGACATTTCATCTTCATTGGTTAGAGGTGAAGAAGAGTTAGGCTCATTAAAACCACTTCCATTTCCACTGCTGCCTCTATTGATTAATTGCTGGCGTAGACCCTCGCCGCAGCCTAGCAATACTGTCTTCAATTCACGTAGTCCCCAGTCATAGTGTCGTTGGGCAGATAGCATTTTGCCACACAAATCAAAGAGTTCGACGATGCGTTCAGCTATTTCCGCTGCTGTCTGATAGCCTTCAACGAAAAGCATGACACGAGCAATTTCGCATGGCTCCGGTTGTTGCATTACAATTGGTCGGAACAGCGCCTGTATATTACCGGGTAATTTCTGTCGTCCACCGTATTCAGCCCCAGCGGGATTCAATGTAACAAAGATGCCGCAGTGTTGATTTAGTTTTACCTGCAAACAATTTGATACACATGTGTAAGCCATAATAAACTTTACACTGGCCAAAGTTCCACTTACTTTACGCTCTCCAAGTTGAACCATATCCGTCTTATCCTTAAGCGCACACTGAATGGGTTGTATTAGCATTGAAATAGCTGAAAGTGTAGCCTCTTGTAATCGATTGAATTCATCGAAGCAACCCCAAGCACCGCAACGTGCTAGACCTGTTAGTATCAAGCCCATAGATTCAGTGTCAACATTCTGAAAGGATGCAAAATCCCAACTTTAAGTAAGTCAATCAATTGGGCAAGTGTAAGTTGTCACACAACATGTACGTACGTACCTCATCACAGTTAAAAACCAAAACCAGACGACCCAACATTGCGCCCAATGCCTTCACACATTCAGTTTTGCCTGTGCCCGCTGGGCCAAAAGGATTACCGCCCAAACCCATATGCATGGCTTGTGTCAGTATGAGATAACATTTATGTGTGAGACTTGTATTCACCAGCTTATTGGGATTACCAAGGAACTCGTATGAATATTCAAATTCTGCATAAACCATGCGTACATAGACTTGGCGTGCATCACCACCATTGCTACTATTGCCATTGCCACTACCACTAGATGTGCCCATATAAAATTTCAATTGGCTTAACCAATGCCAATCTGTGTTATGCATGACATTATGTTGCACCAGCTCACCCACAATGGCTGCATAGTGTACTAAATCATAGAGTAGCGCACTCAACTTGAGTCGAAGGAGTCCATCGTGGTGTGCCCGGTTCTTTAGTAGGGCAAATTGTGCAATTTCTGCATTGAGAGCTTGTTGCAACTTTGGTAACGACATTGACACAATGGCTTTCTCCGTTTGCTTGGTAAAGTGTAGAGCACGCACTGTGGACAGTACTTGGGTGGAATATTGGCGAATCGTATGCTCATTAAGATTATCACCACCACCACCACCACTGTTGTTGGTATAGCACATATAGATTTGATCCTTTATTGTGTGCTGTATTGTTGTCACCAGGCTATTGAGCCAAAGCTTGGAAAAAGATAATAAAAGAAAATTCAGAATCAAAAAAAATGTTCAGTTTTGAAGTGGCAATTATTTACCTCAATGGCACCAGTCATTTCCACAGGTTGCTTTAGTGTCAAGATATCGCCCTCAGTGCTTTGCACTGCATTTATTACATAATGACCAGCAGAACCTTGCACAATTGCCAGGCTATGGCAGCCAGGAAAAAGTTTCTTGATATGTTTTTGTATAACCTCAGCATCTTTTGATGCTTGACCGAGCAACTCTAGCAAATCATCATCACCAAGAAAATAGAAACGTGGAAATGAATTGCGTTTCTCCTGAAAAATTCAATAAATGTATCTATTCATTATCTAATATTTTAGTATTAAAACTATTATAATACTTACTGTTATGTATGCCATTAGATTATGCTGACACCGAGCCAATTGTGTTTCCAAGGTATTTACTATTGCTGTTATATTGTTAATCTTCACCAGAGATATAACACGAGGATCTGTTTGAATTTCACGCATGATAAAACGGAAATCCTTGTCTATACGTTTGAAAAGAGCTTCCTCATTTTTTAAAGTACCAGCACCAAAAACTGGTTCCAGATAAACCCAACTGGTAATAAATAAATAATAATAAATCAGTCAGTCAGTCATCTATTAAATATGATTACCATATTCGATCTTACCGTCTTTGTGATTGACTTAAGCTGCTAAGAAGTGTATCCAATGAATTCAAACGACTTTCCCATAGTTCAGCTTGATCGGAGAAACTATCAAAGGCAGCAGAATTCTTTGCTGATTGTAACAAAGATTGATTATCACCGATCTTGTTGAGTACCTCTTGATAGTCCTTGATTAGAGTAACATCATGACCGGCAGCATCTTTGCGTGTGATTAGCTTTAATTGGGCAGTCACTGACCATTGATCCAGTTCCATTAAAGCCTGTCTGACAATTTGTTCTGAGGCCGCTTGGCGTACAACATTCGAAATATCACCAGCTGCTGCCTGTAAGCTTGTCATATCCTCTAAAATATCTTTAACCAAAATATTATGTAATGATTTGTTTGGTTCTGCCTTGTGTAATAGCATAAAGATGCGAGCCCAGTGACGTTCATTCAAACCATCTGCCTGTAATTGTTGTAAAACTGGTAGCACCAACTGCAAACGCTCCACATGTTGACGTATACGTTTAGCTGGCAAATCTATTGAAGAATATACTGAGCCTTCCCATTTACTAATGAACTCATTGAGAACATAAGGACGCCTTCGATAAATAGCCCATTCTTCATTCAGTATGGGTTCCAATTCATTTAGGTAACAATCATAGGCTTCCCATTCTTTGCATTGTGCTGACATTTGCAAGGCAATTTCCTCAAATGGAGCCAACACATCTGCCGGAAATTCCATATTGAAGTTAGAGCATTCGACAAGTAATTGATCCTTTTTGTTTTGTATTTGTTGCCAATGTGCTTGACGCTCTTTAAATAATTCCAGTGTGGCATTCTCATTGGATTCTAATTCTGCAATTGTTGATTCCCAGCGTAGTAGGAACTTTTCTGCTTCATTGCGTAGATTTTGTATTTGTGATTGAGCTTGAGTCTTTATTATATCCACTTGACGTTGTAATATCACTGCATGATTCTCAAGTAAAGGCTGCAATTTCTCCCATTGCATGAGTATGCCAGCCAAGGCCGAAACACGCTCCTTGCACCAACCTGCCAAGCAAGTATCCTTTGACTTAACCAATTCCAATGTTTCTGAGATTTTAGGCAAATCGGACATAATTTTTTCGTATTTCATACCAGATTCAGTAATTGAGCCTTCATCCATTGGTATGTTTTGTAGAAATTGCAATGAATGTTGGAGAAACTCTTGAATGATGGCAACATCAACCAAAATAGAGGTACGTAGACTAGTTGATAAGGCCTCCCAATAGCGACGACTTATGAATTCAATATCTGTACGCAAAGGCAGTACATTGATGACAATACAATCAATGGATTCCTCAGAATTTTGTAGTTTAGCAATTTTCTGGCTAAAATTCTTACAAGCACGAAAATCACGATCCCAATCTTCGGCTGTGTTCAGATGTATGCCACACAATTCATCCACATCAATACAACCCAAAGCAATCCAAGGTAACCAAATTTGTTTGAAATTTGTTAGTTTCTCAAACAATTGCTCGGCACGCTCAAACAAAGGACCAAAATGATGACGATTGAGCTCAACCATAGATTTGAATAGATCATTGCTCTTTTCGGAGAGACCTCGAAAACTGCTAGGACGCTCAATAAAGCGACGCAATTGGGTAAAGTATTGTTCTCGTATTTCCTCTTCCGGTGGACTGTAGCACAACTTTCGTTGTCTGAAAGGGAATCAGAGAAGTAAAGAAGGTGAGATTGTTACTTTGATTTCTATTTTACTTACCGAAATACAATTTTGATGTGTATATCTGGTAATTTGTTGTTCATATCCACTAAGCCAATGATATATTGATATTCCAGTACTTTGTACAACTGGTGATCCCAATGCAATTTGAATGCATCCAGATTAGTGAATCCTTGGCGTTCAAGTGTTGCAACCAATTCACGTAAGTGACGCATCTCATCTTTCCACACTTGATTCTGGGTAAATAAATCTGTATTCATTAGTTTGATGACCGTGCGTTTGGCTTGCTCATGATAGCCCACAAGCAAAGTATTATCTGAGGATAATTTCGAGACTGCACCTTGAAGCATATTGACATAACGTTGCACAGAGTCTTCATCATTCCAGGCAACTGTTTCGCTCTGAACAAGTTTCGATAGTTCGACGGCATTCTTAAGCATAATAGGTCGTTGGCAGGGAATCATGCGATCTCCGATGGTATTGTGAAATGTAGCGATTTGTTGAAGACGCCGTGCATAACACATGTACTTGGCAGCATGTGTGGCAGCAGCTCTCAATTCCAGAGGTACATTGTAACCAAGATTCTCAAATTCACGTACATCCTGACAAAAGGTCACCAATTTGGGATTAAAAGTGACACGCATGAGTTGGCGGCCCTCGCGTTCAAATTTAACAACTGCTTGATCATCACGTAGTCTAGAAATAATAGAATATTTCTTCAGAAATTGTTTACTAAAATCATAAATTTACATACTTTAGTTCACCACTTTTGACTGCTGTCGAACACTGACCCGACCAAATTTCGAAATTGGTACGCAATAGAGACTCTGTTTCCTCTTTGATCTCTTGAACTGCTTTATTGATTTTATCGAAACCCTCACGTCCGCTTATCAAATGACTTACTTTTTCAATTTCTTGTATCTGTTAATATAGTTACGCATGAAATTCAGTGTTGGTTAAAGCTAAGTATTTTCTATAACTTACTTGATATTGTACAACTTTCAGCCAACGACATTCATTGCATATGACCGACAAGTGTCCTGTATCTGGTTCCATATTAGTATCTGTCATAGCCTTACGTAGATCTTGCAACAAAATGTGTAACGATTGCAAGAATTGTTCACGTTCTATTGTCAGTAATTCCAGTACCGTTGGCCTTTGTATGAGTGTCTCATATTTGGAGAATATAAAAATTACTTGTCTGGGATTACTTAAATGATTATGTAATTGTCCTTTGAGAGCTGCAGCAATACGTTCATCAATGGGCTGTAACATTTTCTCAAACTGCAACAGAGCCTTATGCCATTTGGATTGACCAATGCCAGTTGTATCAAAAATATTAAAATCTATAATTGATAAAACATCCATATTGTGATACTCATAGTATTTTGAAAGAACCATTATATTGATTACCACCAAACGGTGAATTGGCCTGAAACATCTGTTGTAGTTCTGCATCATCCAATAGTGTAGTGATCTGCTTATTGAGATTCTTAATATTGCGTATATCCGTCAGTCGCTCTTTGAACAGTTCACCACGCTTGTGAGTATATGGATCACCCAACCAAGGATGCTTTACATAGTTCGGCCAAAAGAGACGTGTCAAGGAGTCACATAATTGTATCCAGGCATCAACAGTGTCAATGCATTGACTCATTAAATTATTGGCATGGTATGAGGAAAGACTCCAAATATCCTCAGCATAAAGTTGTACTAGGCAAGCTTCCAATAACCGATTTCCTATTGCAATACATGACATTATAATTAACCAAAAGAAGAAAAAAAAAATCCATTTAGTGACTTACCTATAATATTCAATAGATCGTTCATCCGTGCCTGCGGGTAGTTATATGGTAAACGCCAAAGTTCATCCAAATTGTTATGTGCCAGATCTAAAAACTCTTCAATTCGCAAATCAGTGTTGCCACCACCATCACCATTTAGAGTAGCAACTTGTTTGGCAAGTGGTTCCAAAACACTTATGAACATTTGTGACATTTCACGATCCACCCTTGAGCTTTGTTTCTGACCAAGTTTTTGTTTCCAGAATTTAATTTCATCATTTACGCTACTTATACCTATAAATTAAAAACACATAAACATTTTTGATTATAACAACAGGCCTTTTTTAATAAAAAAAAAAAAAAACAGAACTAATGACTGCAGTTAAGTTTTGGGGGGCAACCCAAACGGCTCTTTATGGTGGAGATCACTCCACTTTACCGTTTACTGAAAATAGTTCGATCAAAGGCCCTATGCTCCAATGGGAGATACAGGAAATGATGATGATGAAAGATTTCTGATGGACATGATGAATTCCAAGTTATAGAGAATCAAGTGGTGAAAGATCGTATATTGTATGTAGTAAAAGTATAGAATAATACAAGATGACAACATGTCTGGGAAGCCAGTGACAAAGCGACTAATACAAGGAATATGGACGCCATTGTTTTGCTGTAAGTTAACATGTGACTACGCACTTAAAAACAAACATTGCTGCAGCAGAGCAGTTGTGCATAGCTCTGGTTGCAATAGAGGGCATATGAAACCATAGTCTGAAGTGAATATTCGGAGAAACACGACGTGTTTCTTTCCCTGAAATAAACATTTGATAAGCCTAGTGTAGCTAACAGGTAACAATTGATGTCCTATTTCACAAAAAGACCCAACATTAACAAGTCTTTCGACCTTTCTTCCCACAGCTGACTCATGGACTACGAATGACAACAGCACATCCACCACTGACTCCCAATGCAATGGAAGTGGACCCTTCACTTCAAACAAGTCAACTGTTAAACCTAATCATTTTACGCAAATAGTGCAGCTAATGAATAAGAGACAACTGATTAATTTTTATACCCAAGCTGGGCCGGATCTGAATCTGACCCAATTTAGTAAAAAATAATAACCAGAAATTCATGAGGTTACAACAACGATTGAGAATGACAAAGTCAATAAACAAAAAACTTCTCTATAATGAAGACATTATTAAGACCATAGAGAATGTCTTAGGAAGGATTTTAAAGCACGACTTTTTCATGTAAATCAAACTCTCTGCGAAGTATTTTTTCAAGTTGAAACAGCTTGTTATTGTATAGAAGTGAGACATGGAACTAGACACTGAATTTGATTATGAAAATCAGAAACTGAATTTTTTTTATTTTAAACATTTATCTGATGATGATAGAAGTAAATAGTATGTCATGATAGACATTTCTAGTAAAAAAAAAATTTTAAACAAATTTAGTAAAATTGTGAAGAAAACGTATGTAGTCAATTGAACCGTGAAATATTTTAAAATAAAACTGATAATTATATTTAATAAACTACAAGAGAAGAAGAGACAAATCACGAATACTTTTTGTGGAAGTGGTAACAATTTAATCGTTAACAGAAAAAGGAGATTAATTTTGTGTGGCGGTAAAAATTGAAAAGAAAAAAAAAGAACTAAGAAAAAATCAAGTACCAACATCAACGATCAATTGGAATTTGAAGGAAATAGGAAGGTGTAAGAAAAGGAGCAGGAAGGCTTTGCTGGTGTGGGATTTTGCTTTGAATAATGTACGACGTAAAAAAGGGCAGGAATACTTTGAAGAAAGTTACTCGATCATCGAAGCTTAACCCAAAGCAGCAACAGCAGCAGCGTGGTCGGGTACCAGTGCTAGAACAAACTCCAACAATATCAGCAGCACTGACACCATCTCTACCGTATCAACAAAAACCGAATAATGTTGGCTGCTTACCAGAAGTTCGAGCATCGATGCTTCCGACCTCGGCCACAACCGTAACAAATCGACATCTTACGCATCATAACTTTATGGTCAAAGGAACTGTAGCAGGAGTTGGAGCTGGAACTAGAGCAGAAACAAAGTCACTGGCGCAGTCAATAATAACGCCGATGCCGATTGCAGACACCATTGCCAAAATACACAATATAAATTTTTATACAAATCAAAACCAAGTGAATTCTACGTCTTCACATTTCTTGCCATCATCAGCAGCAACAACAAGAACAACAAGAGCCGGAGGAGCAGCTGCAGCCGCATCAGGAATACGAACAGCTAAAAATGACCTTCGACGCAACGTGGGAGGTGGCCTTAATAATCCATCATTTACTGCAACTGGAAGATCAACAAAATCAGCGGTTGCAAAAGGAGGTTCAGCTGTTACAAATCCGGTACCGACATATAAGGATTTATTATTTCGACAGGAGGAGTGCAAATCAGAGCATGATCAAGTCACTGCCGGATGTACTCCAATCAAGAAACCCCAGCAGCAGCAACTACAACAATATAATGAATATTTAAAGAAACGGATTGTTGACACTGGCTACGACGACGACGACGACGACGATTTTGAGAACAACAGCAGCTACAACTATAATTTCAACAGCAAATCATCAGTACCCGCATCAGCTATTGCTGCAACAAACAGGTCAGAAAAATATCCCAGTTCCATTAACAACATCGTGACCAATGCCACCATGACCAGTAGTAAATTTTTGCACGGAAAAAGCAGTATAAGCGCCCATAGAGGTGTCGGTGGTGGTGAAGCTACTACGGACACATTTGAAGTTATGCCTAAAGAGACGCCCGATGCCAGAGTAGCAACAGCAGTAGCAGTTGCAACAGCAACCAGGACTAATTTGGGTTACAAAAATATCGAAAAAATGTTATTATCACCAATTTCGACACTAACTGACACTAACACGATGGTAAAGGCAACCCTAACACCAACAGTAGCAACAGGAACATCATCAACAAAGGGCGGTGTTGATCATCTTCGTCTTCAGCCCACGCAAAACACTCGCGTCTTTTGCCCTAGCAGTAGCAACAAAACAGGATCGGCCTCATCTAGGCATTTACAGAACACTTCGTATCGATACTTTTCTTCATTTTCAACAAACGCAAGTGCTATAAGAAGTACTGCTGGTGGTATACCAACAGCAATAGACACAGGCACTGGCAAGGATATAGACAATATAAGTAATGATAACGATGAAATCAACAACACCGCAACAGCAGCTACAATACCCAGAAACAACAGCAGTGCCAACAATGCCAGCATGGGTAGCAACAATAAATATATAAAACAAAGTCATTTATATGGTAGTAATAATTATAATCAAGACAAACAGCAGAGCCAGCAACGTGAGCGTGATCTTGATCAGCATGATGACATAACATTAAATGATAAAGACAAAATAATGCCTACAAGGTCTGTTAGACCTGATATCATGGTGGGCGGTGTCAATTCACATATAATGAAGACATCATTGAATGATAAACCACCGATAACACCGTCATTCCAGCATCGCGCTTTGTTACAGAGCGAGAGAGGAATACAGTGTGCACTTCCTAAGTCTACAATTAAATTACCAACAACAAGTACAGCTAGTTCAGCTACTTCATATGTGGATACAAAGGGGGTTGGTGGCATTAGCAAAAACATTTCAGGTGTCGTCACAATTCCTCAGCAGCAGCAAAGGGAACAATTTGCTAAAATAACTGCAGTCGCAGTTTTAAACGCAAGTCAACCAAAAACAACAGCAGCAACAACAACTGCAGCAGCAACAAATGCAGCAGCAATAACAAGTGCAGTAGATAATACAGATAAGATTGGCATTACAAATTCCATTGAGAAACTCATTAGTCTTACCGATCAGAAAAGCCAAAGACTATCGGTTGTCTCCAATAAAACTACTCTCAGTAACAATAACATTACTACAGCTCCAGCAACTGGTACCTTTGCTGCAAATAATGTACGGGGGTCAGGTGGTGGTGGCAGTAGTACAAACTTACTGCAACGTTATAACACTGAAGTGGACATTCAATCCACGTCGATAAATTCACGTTTTGGTGCTGGTTACAGTCATTCGTTGGCACGTAATAAAAGCGACGCTAACAGCAGTCATGGTAATATTGGTGGTCGTGGAAGATTTGATACAGATTCAGCACACAATTCCCGTACATCAACATCTGGTATTGCTTCTACAATGTTGCCGATTGTACCTGGTATTCATCATTCAACAAGGCCGGAAGTAGAACCAAAAACATCATCGGTTTTGCCGATCACTGTGAAACGTCCGCGCTTGGGTATCGCCAACAATAGTAACATTACTAGCAATAGCAATGAACGATCACCAATTAGGGAATTGAATTCGATTGAGAATATTGCTTCAGATGATGGAAGACCAACGACAACAGCAACAGTAACAGCTAAGACAATTGAGTCAACTGCAACTGCAAATACCAGCAAATCGGTAATAAATTCTAGCTTTTTTACAACCATCAATAAGTTAACACAGGAACCATCAACAACACTAACATCAACACCAACAACACTATTAACAATAGCAATACAACAACGAGAGTGTCATCATTAGAAACAATAGCAGAAGTTATAACAATTCTACATGTACAGGACGATGTAGTAGCAGTAGCAACAGCAGTACTAATATGTTGTTACCAACAGCAGAAACATCGAATTCAAATCCTGCAGCATTTATAAGTAATAGTAGCAACAACAGGACAAGCTCCTACGGCACTGCCCAAGGAATCAAGCCGCAGTTGTCATCACCCTGAGCAAAGACTATGAAAACTTCGCTGTCTTTTTTTTCTCTCAAAATTGTTGCTTGTATCTCATACTTAATGTCTGTAAGTCTGGAACAATTTTGTACGATTTAGTCGATTTTGTTGTTAGAAACCATACAAAATTATTGCTGATATCCTGAGACAGGAGAAGAAGATTCAACAATTTTGAGAGAAAAAGCACAATAATAATTATTTTAATTTACTTATTCAAATAAACATATTACTTTTCTCTTATCGACATGAACATCATGAACACGAATACGAACAACAACAGGTGCGTAATGTAGCTGGCGCAGTGCAAACAATCCTACCACCAGTTCCGTCAACCACCACAGCCACTCAAAGTGAAGAAAGCGGCAGTAGCAGCGGCATTCGTCGGTCACATACGCTGGCTACATCATCAGTAACATCATCATCGCTGACAACATCGAAACACTCCAGGACAATCAATGATACAAACAAGTTGTCGAATGGACATAATAATGCTGCTGCACGTGAAGGTCAGTATGACATCAATATGACAGTATGGTATGAGCTATGCAAATTGCATTGGGTCGGGTTGGGTTGATAAACTAAAATTCAAAACATAAAACTCTTGTGTGGGTCACAAAAAAAAAATGTAATAATTTTGTAAAGTTTGCTGTTTTCACAATCCCTTTTTTGTCACATTTCAATTTGTATTTCATTTGCAAATACTTTAAAAATTGAAAATCGAAACGAAAACAAAAAAGGAGAGAGAATATTTAATATTTTTATGATTGTCAAATGAGAATTTATTGAATGCCACGTGCCATCCATACCGGTTCGGTTTGTTAATTTGTTTTGTATTTTTATTGATTAATATATATTATAGATAGATATAAATTCTCGAACTAAATATATCACCTAACTTATGTGTTATACATATATTTTATACAGGTCTATGTGGACTAAAAAACATCGGTAATACTTGCTTCATGAACTCTGTCATCCAATGTCTGAGTTACACAACTGACCTGACAAAATTCCTAAGAACACATCAAGGTTCACGATCATCAGCATCAAAAGATCAACTGATATTATATGGTAAACACACACAGTATAATCTGGAAAACAATCCAATCAATAATTGATGAATGTGTATTTTTGTTAAATTGTAGAATTTGCTAAATTGATACAGAGTATGTGGACTGCTGATGTACATACTGTGACACCCATGGAATTGAAGCGTGCCTTTTCAACAAAGCATCGTATGTTTAGCGATTTTAATCAGCAGGATGCCCAAGAGTTCTTGCGTTTCTTCTTGGACTCGCTTCATTCGGCACTTAATTCAGGAGTCAGAAATGAACCTCTTAATATTGATGACAACTTAAGGTTAATACCAACACAATGCTTGCAGATTAGTTTGATATTATATGATTTCTAATCTCCCTAGTGATAATAAAAAGGCTGATTTAACATGGGAGTGGTATGCACGTCATGAGAATTCCTTGATACGTGATTTATTCGTTGGTCAATTGAAGAGCACACTAAAGTGTACAACATGCGGTAATACAAGTGTCACTTTCGATCCATTCTGGGATTTAAGTGTATCACTTCCGTCGAATTCACGTTGTAAACTTGAGGCATGCCTGGCTTTGTTTATACGTGAAGAAGTACTGGATGGCGATGAGATGCCGACATGCTCCAAATGTAAAACCCGTCGAAAATGTACCAAAGGATTTACCATTCAGCGTTTTCCAAAATATCTAGTTATACGTAAGTGATTTCCCCCCCTCTCTCTTCATTTCCATTTTGATTGCTTTTGTGTGTGTGTGTTTGTAGATTTGAAACGCTTCTCAGAAGCACGGAATAAATTGTCGAATATCGTTGAATTTCCAACTGGTGATCGTGAACTAAATATGCGTCCTTATGCCGCCAATCCAAGTTCAAGTGTCCAGTATTCACTTTATGCAATATCAAATCATATGGGTGCGTCATTATCACTATATCATTCATTCATTCATTATCACTTTTTATTATTGTTTTTTGTTATTTTAGGTTCTACTTCGGGGGGTCATTATGTGGCACTCTGCAAACATCCAGTTTCATGCAAATGGCACGAATTCAATGACAACATGTAAGTAGAGTAGACTCATATAATAAAGTAGTATATTTCTATATAAATAAATTAATGACACTTCTATATCTTTTCCTTTTAGTGTCAGCGATCCAATTATTGAAACACATTTAGTCTCATCAAGTGCCTATATCTTGTTCTATGAGCGTGCATAAAATGCAAAAAAAGAATATAATACTAGGAGGATGATGTGTAGAAGAATTTGCCAATGCAAATAACAAAAACCAACACACCAAACAACCAACAACAAAAAAGGAATAGGACAAACAGTGATCAACTAAATAATAAACGAAACAATCTTTGAATAAAACGAAAGACCAAAGCAGCAAAAACTAATCAACACAATGAATTAATCATCATTATCAACAGCAGCAGCAACAACAGAAGAAAAAAAAAACAACAACAAGAAAAATACAAAAACGTTTTTAACTTCTTAAATCATCCAACCCATTGGGTGATTTCATATTATGAACCAACAAAATTTTAAGTTTAGAATTGTATTTTGCAACAATTTTATTCATCCATCAAATTTAACAGTCCACAATGCAAAAGCAAGATGTGAAGCAATCAACTTTATTTTACTCACTATTTGACAATTCAAGGTGCATTGTTTAAAAAAGTCATTCCATATGTTGCGAAAATAAACATCAGCCGGATCCATTCACAAAATTTTGAAATTCTCAGTAAATAGCGAACTTTCGATAAAAGTTTACAGAAATGCAATAATCTCATTTTAAATATGCTATGTTTTTGTTCATTATATTTATATACGTAAATCAATCATTCAATATATTTTATTAAAACATGCTTGACTTTCATCAAAAAAGTAATAAAGGCTCAAACTAGAACAATAGCGATCATTAATTGGGATAAGTTCATGGGCCCACACCGTCACCTTGCACCTTGATAGTCGCGCTACTTTGATTTACCTAGATGTTGGAGTTTAAGTTTTATCTCGTTCTCGTATTGTTGGTGTTGATGGATTAGATAGCGTTTGTGATCTAACATTGTCGCATCTGATCATATGCTCTAACACGTATTTCAAAAAATCTTATTTAGTTCGTTTGATAATTTTCAAAGAAGATCATGCAAGCGGCAAATACCATTTTATGCCGAATACTTGTATTTAGTAAATGTTCATTGCATTGTCAAACAGATCACCGCCTCTTATGTGTTGATTATAGGCTCACAACGTTATCGGCATGTTAAACGTTTCGAATTTCTTGCTTTTTCTATAATAATGCTACTACATCTTAGCTCTCCCAAGAGAGGATTGCAAGTTATTAGTCAGAATACTTACGGGACACTGTTTAACGCCTTCCTACTCAGCTAAATTGGGCTTGGTACAGAGTGATGCATATACAACATGCAACGAGGTAAATGTTAGGGGAACTTTAGAACACCTACTTTGCCAATGTCCAGCTCTCTACAGATCACGCTTTAGCTATCTCGGATCTGTATCATTCCTCTCCTTGGAAAGTATCGCGGATCAAAAGAGTAGCAATCTATTAAAGCTCGAAAAAAGTGCATAAAAAACAGTATCTAAAGGGTCTCCATACTTCTTCTTGGACCACTATTGGTCTATGTGAGATCTCTTGATCAGCCAAGCTAACCTAACTTATTACAATGCTTTACACCATGAGGCGTTATATGAAGCTCATGATTGGTGACAACAGTGAAAATTGCCAAGTAATTCCAACAGACTAGCAGGACTTAGTTTTTTGTGTCTAAACATAGTCACTATGTCCATGACATTATTTCGTATCAATTCAGTATTGGCAATTCGTGTCTATTGAATTGTTCCATTAGCGTACGAGATGTATGTGTTATCAAAAGCGACGGCATGCATTTCGGATCCTTACAAGATTTAAGAAGGTCCAAAAAAACTTTCTCATCGAGACCATATACTGGATCCTTCACTGTAGATACATAAGCATATGGAATAAATCAGAATAGGTAATCATCCGAAATATTTGAAGCTTTCCACGAATGAACATTTTACAGCTATGGCATGTTTGCCATAGAATACAATCAACGATTAAATGATCAAAAGCAAAGATACCAAACTGCATTTATTTTTCATTTATCTTCATATTGAGATGAGCCGTCTTTGTTAACTTTTCATTAGTATTGTATTTAGACTGTTAATGTGACACACATCCATACCATGAATACAATGCTTCTTGTGTAAGATTTAGAAGATCATTATCAATGAATAAAGTGAAGAGATCAGAATGGTTTTTATAACCAATTTTAGAAAATACAAATTTTTTTATAGAATCAATCAAAACAAAAGGGAAACAAACATATAACTAAAACAGGTCTTCGAATTGTTCTTATCATTTTCGAAACAATACCAAGGTATGGGATAATGGAAAATAAAAGCTGAATAGCTAAAGAAAATATGTATGTTAAACCATAATTGTTCTTCTCTCATATGTTCTCAAAATTAATGAGCATACAAAAGGATCATCCCACCATGCCTTCTCTAACAAAACTCCGTATATATACCAGAAAATGCATTTAAAAACCGACATCGCATAATGTTTTCAACAAAAGATTAAGAGCAAGAACTAAAAACAAAACAAATGATAATCAATTGGGATAACATCAAGATAGACCAAGAAAAAATGAAAAAAAAATAAACAAAAATATAATATACTAAATTTATTAAGAGACAAAATGTGATAATAACTCAAACAATCAAATTCATCATCCCACGCCATACTTTTTGTAATTTTAGTACTTATTGATGAAGTCGATAAAATGACTAGACCGAAATTATTTAGTTAAAGAAAGAGTCAAAATTTAATAAACAATAATTAATAATACTTTTTGTAATTTTAGTACTTATTGATGAAGTCGATAAAATGACTAGGCCGAAATTATTTAGTTAAAGAAAGAGTCAAAATTTAATAAACAATAATTAATAATACTTTTTGTAATTTTAGTACTTATTGATGAAGTCGATAAAATGACTAGACCGAAATTATTTAGTTAAAGAAAGAGTCAAAATTTAATAAACAATAATTAATAATACTTTTTGTAATTTTAGTACTTATTGATGAAGTCGATAAAATGACTAGACCGAAATTATTTAGTTAAAGAAAGAGTCAAAATTTAATAAACAATAATTAATAATACTTTTTGTAATTTTAGTACTTATTGATGAAGTCGATAAAATGACTAGACCGAAATTATTTAGTTAAAGAAAGAGTCAAAATTTAATAAACAATAATTAATAATACTTTTTGTAATTTTAGTACTTATTGATGAAGTCGATAAAATGACTGGACCGAAATTATTTAGTTAAAGAAAGAGTCAAAATTTAATTAACAATAATTAATAATACTTTTTGTAATTTTAGTACTTATTGATGAAGTCGATAAAATGACTAGACCGAAAGTATTTAGTTAAAGAAAGAGTCAAAATTTAATAAACAATAATTAATAATACTTTTTGTAATTTTAGTACTTATTGATGAAGTCGATAAAATGACTAGACCGAAATTATTTAGTTAAAGAAAGAGTCAAAATTTAATTAACAATAATTAATAATACTTTTTGTAATTTTAGTACTTATTGATGAAGTCGATAAAATGACTAGACCGAAAGTATTTAGTTAAAGAAAGAGTCAAAATTTAATTAACAATAATTAATAAACAAAAAAAAAAAAAAATTAAATTATAAAAGACAAAATGTGACAAAATAAGTGTAAAAACGATATAAAAAAATTTTTGGCAAAATAAAAAGTATTTATAATAATATTTGTTACTGCAACGAAACAATTCAAATTAAAATAATAAAAATTAAAAATTCAATTGAACTTTTTTGTTATGAAATATTATTGTAAATTTGTTTTCAAGTCTCAGATCAAGGAGAAAAAAATATTTAAAAAGATGAAGTAATTCCGAAAACAAAAAGAATGTGCAGAGCGGTCAATTTCCATAAGAGCAACAAAATACATTTGGAAGGGATTACGATTAAATTATAACTTTTGATTACTAAAATCTGAAAAATCATAAACAATTTAACACAATTAAATTATTTCATTTATGAAATTCAAAAACAAAAGATTGGGTTTATTACGTACTAATAAAGTGCAATGACGTTTGGAGTATAAAGACATAATATTTTGACTTCTAATTCTGAATTAAAAATTTGAAAATTGTTTTTTATTGAAACAATGGAGAGCAAAAATGATTGATAATGATGGTTTGTAGGAATCAAAAAGCTGAATAGAAACTAATGAAAAAATACAGGGTTCATTAGCAGAAGATTACCTATGTCAATTTACCGAAAAATAAGCTAGGTGATGTATTAAAAAAATAAAAGCCAAGAGTAGCGTCATTTACTCAACTATGCTACAGCTTACTAAATAAAATATATTAATATTGTCCAAAGAAGCAAATGACGCCTTGTAATGTTGTCGCCTTAGAAGAGGCACACAGTCAACAAGTTCTATATCAACAAAAACTTGGCAAGGTCAGAACAACAAGTTCAGCTAGCGGAAGGTACTATTTCACTCCAACAGCATGGAAAAGATAATCTACAATTCATAAATTAACATGTGAATATGAAACAAAGTATGGTTGATACTTATAAACAGCATCATTCTCAAGGCAAATGCAAGACACAGTAGTAAAAAGAAGATAGAGCTCAATATTGTGGTCTTATATAGGGAACCAATTAATCTTCCATTAAAATAGGTAATGGGACAAATAACACTGACAAGAAATGGTAACATTGTAGTACCGGGTGTCATTGTACGAACAACGCTTGATCGTTACACCCAATACAATACAATAATTAAGTTTTTATACACCCTGCAGTATGCATCACTGAATCAAAACTGGTTCGTGGTAGTCCCTAGTACTAGTTGCAACTATCATCCTTAACATGAATTCATTTGGTGCATTTAACATGGCGGTGTCATTGGAAGGGGTTAATTTCCACCGCCTGCATTTCCTACGACTAGTGAATTCACTAGCTACCATTATTGCCAAAAAGTGCTACTGACTTACTAAGGAAACGCGCACTTACTGGATCGTCTCTGCATAACCTGTGACTAATCACTAGGGGCTAGTGAATTACCTACGAAACGGGGACTACTGTCACCATGCATACTGTGTGCTTTTAGGGAGACTTTTTACAAATTTGCAGTATTTAACGAGCTTACATTTCGATCTAGAAAACTTTAATAATTACTATGGTTTAATAACCAAATATACATATCTTAAAAGACAATGAATGTAAATTAAGAATATCTGTATAAATCTTTTCAAGATTTTATGGCATTTCAAGTACAGAATTCATAAATTACACTGAACAATGAAATCAGTGTTGACCATTACTGCTCATCTTTAATAAAAAAAAATAAATAGAACAGAATGAAAGTAAGCACTTTGCGTATTTTAAGAGCTTTTACTTACCGCTTTGGGGCAAACCCAATGTTGAGCCAAGTGAAACATGTAGATTCTCGAGTAAACCACTTAGTTCTGGACTATACTCGGTTTTCTGTAAAACGCAATCATTTATCATCATCATCAGCAACAAGATCAACATGGAAATAAAAGAAAATTATTTTCTGAAGAAAATCCGATTAAAATCTGCTGCATAAAACAAAGCAACATCATGACATACAACACACCATGTGAACACAGAATCACAATCATTGAAATGAAGTTGCTGTTGCTTTAGCTGGCCATACGAGTAGTGTTAATACCCCTAACTTACCCTCACTTGTGCTTGTGGTGAAAATACACGCGAAACAGAATTGTAAATGGATTTAACCAAACCACCTTCTAGGGTTAGCATGCCCAGCATTGGTTCATCACTTGATTCTGTTGACGGTTTACTGAAGCCAACACCGGTGTTAGTGGCGGTGGTGGCGACCTGTGGCACCTTGTAGAAAAGCAAACACACTTCATCGTTTGGTATGCGATGATGAAATTTGATTTTGCCATCAGTTTTATTATGCACAGCCGATATGACTGTGTGCTCGTCATTCTCGAGAAACTCCAATATCCTTGCTGTTTGCTCATCCAGTTCCGTGCTAGGAATGCCATCGTAACTCGTAGCATTAAAGTACTCAACTGTAGAGAAATGCATAAAGGCAAAACTTAAGTCTTTGGTGTAATACAGTAAAAGAGCGAGAGAGAGAGAGTCTTCAAGTGAAGTAGCATGAGGACTCCATTCTACAAGAAGACCTGATCCAATCCAAGAGTTAAGCCATAGGCACAAATATTTGTGCGGCATGCACTTGTGTGTCCAACAAACTCAATTGCCAATGTGGCAAGTATTAAGTGTGCAATATATGCATGTCTCATTTTTAAAGGGTTTCTCTTTAATTTTAGTTTTAGATGCTCACAAAAGGACTTACTTGAGGTATTTATTATAAATTTCGTGCGGTTGCTCATTTTTGGAATTTATTTCTTTTTATTCTATTTTATTTTTATTTTTTTGATTCTCTTAACACAATTTACGCTTGAAAACAATTGCACTATGTGGAAAAAACTTTCATTTTTCACAAATTTCCTTGTTTTCTTGTAAAACATGAAGCGCATGATTTTTGTTGTGTAGCACCATTTGATGGGGCCTTGTCACCCATGGCAACTAGGTTGCTATAGCTGCCGTCACCGACGACGACAAGGCGGCTACTAGTGAGTGCGTGTGTCCTTTGGGCACACTCTTGTTTACACCTGTTGTTGCTGTAGTTGTCGGCATTGCAATGAAATTGTTACACGTGTTGTTTTTCTATTTTCTTTTCTCCTTGTTTTTCAATTGTCCTGTAGCTCAAAGCACACAGGAGCTGTTGGTCGTCCTTAGGGTGAGTTTTTTTTTAACATGCTTTGTTTAATGTTTGTTGGTTTGTTTCAAACCAATTGAGTTGTTCCATTTTCGGAGTTTTGATTACAGCAAAGACTTTGTTAAACTGTTGACATGGAAATTGAGTTCTCGGTTTTTGTGGTTGATACAATATAGAATTTTATAAAAGTTTAAAAGGTATATTTATTATTTATCTCTTTATATAGTTAAGTGTTGATTAGCATTACAGCAATTTAATCATGTTTAATTGATTACAAATTTACAAAGGAATAGAAATTTAATTGAACTTTAAGTATCCAGCATAGAATAGATCATATTAAAAGCTTTAAAAATATCCTACTATAAGAAGAAAAAAATAGTTGTTTCCTATAACTAATACTCGATGAAACAAGAGTTGATGTCTTTAACAGCATAAGAAAACTATCTCATTCCATTTACGATGTTGTTAATTGATTTAAGCAGATGCTTTTAAGCAGAAAACTTCTTTCAATAAAACACAAGAAAATATTTTCAAATGGTATCATATTCTATCTAAGTTGCATCGAATTGACAGACATGAAGCAAAAAACTAAAAAGAACCAACTAAAAATGGAGCACAAGGTAAAATGCATAAGGAAACTGCAAAAAAACTTGACTACTCACAGTTCTGACAAAGCAGCAGACCTTAATTCCTAGAACTCAAGCTTCCATAGCTGGTGACAAGCGCTTTATGGTACGTGACTGCCTAAAAGCAGGCAATGCCGTTTTGTCAATTACAATTACTCCTCCTCCTCCTTCACCTATTGAATGTAATATGCATGCCTGTGTAAAAATGTTTTCTGACATTTATTTTCTTTCTTTTTTTTTTGTTTTGTTATTTGATTTGGCAATTTTCATTGTTTTTATTGAACTTTCTTGACACTTTTCCCTGGCTTCCATGACACATTTGACATATATTGTTTGCAAATTCTAATCAGATTTTATGTAAGTATATTGGCTAAACAAGTTCATTAGATTATCCGCCATAACAATAACAACAATAACAACAATAACCCTAACACCAATACCAAAAATAAACAAACAAACAACAAGTTAACAGTCAACAATATTGTCGACAACAGTTTTTGAGCGGATTTCCTCTCAATTAAATATTGTTGTTTTTGTTTTTGTTTTTAAGTATTAAATACACAATAAAACCACGAAAATTACTTAAAACCCAAAAATATGTAAACACACTCACACAAATGCACACATACATACATTAATAAATTGTTGTACATATGCCACACCAAACCATTTGGAAAATCTGCTCCTCTTTGTGTGTGCGTATGCGTGTTGATTTGTATAAAATTTGCAGCTGCTGATGGAATTCATGCGGCAACCAGAAAAGCACAAATGCCAATGAGGCTTATACCGCAAAGCAATAATGCGGCATACACACACAGATATATGTACATAGTACACTTCCATATAACATTCAATTTTAATAATCATTCCAAATGCCATCCTTCCTTCCGTGGTCCCCCACCTTTGCAGCATATACCAGCTGCTGCTCTTTATCCTGCACAGATGTTCTTTCATTCATTGGCACATCTACCGCAGTTTTTATTACTTCAATCCATTTTTTTTTGTGCTTGACAATCGCCTATTTTTTACTTTTATAATATCCTTGTAATAGCTTACCATACTGCAATGCGTTGCTAAAAAGGCTTTGTTTTAATATTTTTATCATTTGCATACAAATCTAACAAACCTAATATTATTTTATGGCACAAATGCATTTTCTCTTCGCTTTTCACATTCTTACAATATTACAAAGAGGCATATAGTAATGGTATCTTGGATAATCAATTAAGCTCATTTACGAGTGTGTGTTATCTCCTTATACTCTTCATGTTCTTCTGATCTAAAAATGTCATTATCTAGAGATATACCAGAAATCTGCCTGATCGGTACAATGCGTACAAATTTATATATTCGATCTAATGGTAGAAAACACCCTTTGGAATTAACCAAACATTGTAGTGATCCCATTTGTGGGCCGCTCCAAATCATGTAGAACGTCAAAACTTAAAAAAAAAAGATGAACCAACAAACGCTCCTTACAGATTGCGGATGATTTTTAATTTCTTACTCCAGCTAACAAGGGGTAGCCAGGATTTAGTGAGCGCTCTGCTGATTCCTCTTCCTCATTACACAGTCTACACAGATTGATACGACTGATCCGCATGTTATGTTAATACTTCATTACTCTGCAATTTCCTGTCAAGAAACTTGAGACTGTCCGAATACCTGTTCGTGTCCCAGTAATCATTCTTTTGCGAGATTTAGTTAGGAGTTTAGCCACCATGTCTACTCAATAGTGGTGCAATTTGTCATCAAGCCATTGTTCGAGTCTAGTTTTTGTCGAATTCTGTGTTCTGTGTTCTCTTGGTCCATGCTGCTTAATATGCGTTTTTTATATACGTGTATCCGTTCTAGTACCAAATGTATATCACTCAAAGGTTTCACGGATGGACTTAGATAGCCCTGTCTGTCTGGAAATGTTAGCTCTAATCTTTTTTTTAAAGTTGATTTAAGTCAGTTAGATGTCGTAAATGACGGAGTCGGTAATGCTCAGGTTGAGCTTATCACTCAGCAGGATTGCCTGAGAATGAGCTTTGTTATAAAGGTCAGTGCCTCTTTCTTTATAGACAAGTAGACTGGCGACTGAGGTCGCCGTAGCCTAGTGGATAGTGTGCTGGTCTACTATGCGGCCGCCGCAGGTTCGAATACCAGCGGCGGTAACACCTTATAGAAATAAAAAATAAAAAATTATTTCTAACGGCGATTCTCCTCTCAGCAGTCTTCTGGCAAAAGCTCTGAGAGTAACAAAAAACTGTCATGAAAAAGCTTCTCACAAAAAAGTCGTTCGGATTCGACTATAAACTGTAGGTCCCTCCACTCATGGATAAAAATTTAACGCACACACCATGAGTGGCAGCCGAGAAGCTAGGCCAAAGCTCACAAAGAGCTGTAGCGTCAATGATGATGATGATGATGATGATGACTGGCGGTAGGTTCAGTAGCTTATCAAGGGCAGCTGTTGGAGCCATCCTTACAGCTCCAGTAACGTAGACACAAGCCACAAGCCTTCGATGCAGCATATAACATGATCGGTCTTGTAACAGACGTAGTGACATTCTTGGTTTCAGTCCCCAACTATCACCTATGGGTCTGTTACTGGTCCCTATAGTTGCACTAGCCTTAAGGTGACTGTGCTAAAAAAATGTCTAATCCTAAGTATTTCACTTCTTCAGAGAAGGGTATTTTATTGCAGCTGATCCACCTTGTCTGTACCGGTCTATGCTCTTGCTAGCTAACCTACTCTAACAATTCTTTTCGTACAAAAGCTTATCACTAAAGAGAACAAGATAACCTAAGATAATTAAAGATAGCTTTAAATATCATCAATTGAACAGATTAATAATTTCATCTTTCTTTTATAAAAGAAGTTTTATATGCATTTAGAATTGATAACAGGAATGAATCATATATCATTGTATCTTCAACTGCTTGTTTTTGACTACACAAATATCTGCAGTTTCTGTGTGAGGAAATGAAATTTTTTTTTTTTTTATAATTCTTCTGCATACAAAAACAATCATTCCTTCCATTACTAATTATGCAATACTCACTAGTGATTAACATTCAAGTGACGAATATTTTCTATTCAGACTTGCTATTATGTGGGGGCTTCTTTTCACAGATTTCATATTCTGTCACATCCGAAGGCACATTAAGTGCCTGTAAGAATCGATACAATAAAACATTTTAACAAAAAATTATTTAAAAAAAAAATTGAAATTCCTACAATTGACACATAGTAAAAACATGATTGATAAAGGACAAATGGTGGTTTTGGTCAGTGACCCGATAAAAAATTAATTGATTTCATGTCCGCATGCTACTGGCAGATTTAAAATGCTTTTAACATTTCAAAATTAACATTTTTTCTGTTCACCTTAAAATTTACATATTAAATAATATTACATTTTTGTTGGCAAATTCATTTAACATATGAGATGATTTGTACAATTGCCACCTCCCTCATTCAAATAGAGAAATAAACATAATATAAACATAAATTACATATGGCTTAACAATAACAATCATAATCTTCAGGATAATTTGGTATTTATTGGTGCTTTTAGCGCGCTTGTGTAGCTTCATTGAAACATTTTAGCCAAATTCATAATTCCTCGGTTTGTTTGTTTTTACATTGTTTTTTTCTGAGCCAACCAACAACTCTAATATTGCCTTAACAAACTCTCATATGCGAATACAGAATACGATACATATTTTATTGTCTTTAGCGGAACCAGAGCGCCTAAAAGTATGTAAACAAATAAACAATGCCAAAACAATGACATCAAATAACGTTCGTAAAGGCATAAAATGTTGTTGTTCGAATCAGAAGATGAGAAGGTTAACTGCCTGAGCTACCCATTTAGATATGTGTCTGTCTTCATATGGGAGAACAAAATTTATACGCTTGACTAGCATCAGACAAAAGTTGAAAGACAAACAGGAAATATCTACAATATATGGTACTATACATATGCATCAAGGAAAAAAGAAAGAAATACACATAAGAATGAGAGCAATGGCTAGTAAAGTATGATATGGTATGGTATCCCTTCCTTTAGATGGGTTGTAAAGTTGAAGGCGTCAAATGGAATAGAAGAAAGGGACTGACTAACTAAATAGAAGACGAGAAGAAGAAGAAGAACAGAAAGCACAAAAAGCAATTTGACAAAAACGATAAAAACCAATAAACCATAATTCTTTCAACTACCAGCGATTTGCCTTCGTTTTAGTCTTTATTTGCTTGTAAATGTTTGTTGGCAATAAAAATTGGTAGTAAACGTTTTTCATTTGCTACAATAGTTTTTTTCCTTCATTTATTGGCTTTTCTTTAAGATGCCTTCCTCCCAAGCCTATTACTACATAATATTGTACAATATAATAAAGGCTTTTATTTTGCATTATTTTCAGTTTCAGGGTTTATTTTTTGTTTTGTTTCGTGGGTAGATTATATAAATCACAGGCCAAGTGATTTGTTACAATTTTTTATTAAAGTTTTCACCACTTTGAAATACTGCACAGCAAAGCAAATTACAAATTTACTATTTACTACTTGGTTAAAAAATATTGAAATCCTTGTTTTGTAATCCTTTAGTATTTACTAGTTTAGGTGCCAACAACAATTGTTACTATCTTACTCTACACTTGTTAATCATTTTCTGCTAAATTAACTCATTTAATGAAATTCATGTTTTGCTAAGAAATAAAAAAGGATAATACAAAACAACACAAGCAAACACAAACACAAATAATATAAAAACAACAACAATTAGGTTCATGAAAAGCCGCTTGAAAAGCAACAAAGGATATGCCCAGTCAAGTACATAAATCTATGGACAGAACATTATTTCACTCAAAATGACCGGGGCCACGAAGAAGTTCTTAATGGAAAAAACAACACTGAAGAATGGAGATGAAAAAAAACGGAAAAAGGATAGACACTTAATTTAGACGAAAGGCAACAATAATAAAAACGGCAGTCCACACTAAGAACAACTCAATAATAGAAAGAAGTGTAAAATACTATACTTTACTGTATACAAAATTTTGTTAAATAAAACAGAAAGAAAAGAGGACGAAATAAAGATGACAGGAAAAAACTGCAGGCACAGCAATAAAGGACATTTTTTTTAATTTGGCATTGAATTATATACGCGGCATTCAAACACAACATCCTTTTGAGTTTTTCATCTTTGTCATTCAGTTTTTTTTTTCGTCAAGTGTTTTTTGTTTTCTGCTACCCAAGATTATAAATCCCCATGGTACAATAAAATGCTTTATTTGCAAAACTTTTATGCGAATTCAAGAATGAAATAGTCCTGAGAGACAGTAAGAAAAGGAACTGCATGCATACGTTTTGCTCCCAAAAAAAGTAAGCCAAAAATGTGCGGAAATTATGCAAAAAAAAAAATTCCAATTTAATGTTTGCAATTTTATTTTTTGTTCTATTTTATTTAAATTTTTTTTTTGTTCAATACTTAAAACTTCTCATCACTTCAGGCATACGATCGGGCCTTTGTGCATAGTCTACAAAAAGTGTATCCAGTGTAATTTGTGATATACTAAATGTATATAAGCTTCCAGCATTCATATACAACTGTTCAAAGATATCGGCATACGAAGAATCCACATTTGAAAACCAACAGGTGACTTCCTTAAAGCTTATATCCCTTAGAAAATAATTATTTTATTATTAAAAATTATATCAATTAATCTATGGTAACCTTACTTGATCAATGCCCTTGGAAAAGTATTTTCTATAAAAGTCGACATCATTATGAGTTGTGACTCATATTTCGCATTGCGTGGCATTTCTAAAATGATTTCATTTACATTTGTCGTTAGTTGTCGTGAGTCTTCATTCTTAATATATTCTTTCGGATTTCGTTTTACTAAAGCTTCCAGTTCATCCATGCGGAAGCTTAAGATTACCACAATATAATTTTCATAGTATTCGCTCAACAAATCCTTATGGACTTCACCAACTGCCGAAAACATACTATCCTTAAGCAAAGCCACACGATGAAACAACTCACAATCTTCGGGATCAACTGAAGTTATCATCACAGTTTGTCCACGTGCACATACTTGACCTATAATATGCATTATGCGACTTTGACCGCTCTCATCGAGACAAGTAAATGGATCATCAAGCATTATTAGACTTGCATAACCAATCATGGCTATGGCAATGCCAACACGTTTAACAATACTATGACTACAGGTGTCCAGGGTATGGAAGCGGAAACGATAGAACCCAAATGCCTTGCATATGGTTGAGCCGATCTTTTGCACTTCTTTGTGTGGCAAACCACGTATGTGCAACATGAATTCAATGGTTTCCAAAGTGGTTAGACCTTCCAAAAGTGCATCGCTTTGCGAACAATAGCCAACACTTTTATAGATTTTACGTATGTCATAAGCATTGTCAGAGTAATCAATATTAATGGTCCCATTGCTTAAATGCCGTGCACCCAGAATACTTTCCATGAGTACAGATTTTCCAGAGCCATTCATGCCCAGTACAGCAAATTTTTGATACCTAAGGCATACACTTGCAATTAATTGATTATAAATCAAGTGAACAGAAATACCTACCGCTCTATCATGAAGTTCAAGCGACTCAATATGGGCCTATTGCCTATGCGCACACCCACATTTTCACAATGCAATGGCTTATTTCTTAGGCGGCCTCTCTCTACAGTCCGTACACGTATTTTCTCTCCGATCCAGCTCTCATCACGCTTATCGAGTTTCATGAAATGTCGTACATATTGATCGTAATAGCTGTCAATACTAATAAGAAATGGAAAAGCTAATGTTAGTGTTCAGCATTGGATCCAAAATATGAGACTTTATTTTAAGTTTGCTACTTGATCTTGTGATATCTCTGATTACTTACTTATTATCTTCTCCAACCTTACGACGAATGCGTATATGTTGACGAAACAGAATTTGCTTGTAAAGAAAATAAATCAACCAAGACACAACCATTACTATGAGCATAGGTATGATGCTATCATAATAATTATCCGAATAATTAACTTAAAAGGATATACAAAAATTAAAAGAAATGAACAGTTACAATGAATCCAACTTACAACAACAGTTTGGAGTTAATTTACAACTCTCCAAATTTGTTGATACACTTTCGATCTCTTTGTCATTGCATAAATGTTTGAAATCTGCAGAATGGAACAGATGTACGAATGAACATGTCATTGAATAAAATGGTATATAAGGCAAGCGACTCAAATCACTGCCGTCTTCGGCTGTTCGGATCTCATCCAATTCAAAACAGGCCACAAAATAGATTATACAAAATGAATGGAAGACCAAGAATAGTACAAAACTGTTGCGGGCATCTTTAAAGACTTCCATAATCAAGATATTTAGAGAGATAACGCATAGAGCTGTAGTGAGCATTGTGCTAGTAAAGACAACTAAAGTATAACCAATAAAAGAGAATTGTAGAATAAAATAAAGATTATGTATTGTGAAACCTACAAAAGTTTTCCGATTGCATTTGCTTATGAAAATGAAAGAACAATACTACCGCATTCAATGGAACCAGGGAGACTACAACACTTGTGAACTCATAAATAAGAGTAGCAAAAGCCATGCGTGTAAAAGGCATACCAGCCATTTTCTCCACCATAGTATAGGATTGGAAATTACGTCTTGCCATAAAGAGCAATGGTAAAGCCCATACTAGGCAATAACTAAAAGACACCACTATAGCAAAGATCGTTTCAGTCTGGAAAACCCCACGTTTAGGTAAACCATAATGTGAAGTAGCATATTGCATTGGACTAAATGAGGTCAAAATGCGAGCTTCTTTATCAATTAAAGCACTAAAAATTTAAAAATAATGATCAATCATTGAATATAGCAAGTTATTACTGTCTTTGCTCTCACCCTGCAATTGCATCCAAGGCAATGTTCATACTAAGCGGTGCCGAATGTAATAAGTAATTATTGAACCATGCTATTATAACATTATCTTCAAATGTAAAAGCAACCGCATAATTAAAATCATTTAGTATATTTTTATGCATGGTCTTTCTAATCAAATATCCCATTACAGTTTCCTGAGAATTTGTTTTGACTTTAAGATGATCGCTGCCTGCGTTTCTTGATTCATCGGTGAACACATCAATAATGCGCTGCATTATTGGGGATGTAGCTTTGATATTGTCATAGATTGTTATTGTATTGCGCTCATAATGTTCTAGATCAAAAACGCGTTCCGGTACCCAAGAATCGTGTGTTTCTGAATCATGCGGCATTATGAAGACTATTAGAGCCATTAGTGCTGGAAATAAGATACCAGCAAGTGGTAATATTGGATAACGTTCATCGAGCAAGAAACGCTTTCGTAACACTGTCCAAACATGTGAGAAAAACAAACGTATACCCGCCATACGTTGTGAGGCACGTATAGTGAGTTTCATTTCATCAATTCGTTGTAGTTCCTGAGCAACTCCTTCCAGTATGTTGGCATGATAGAAGTTTTGTTGACGTTGTTCACGATTATGAGTCCTCAGAGCTTGAGCATAGATATTATATACCATAGTAGCCAATGTTGAATCGGTAACCTGATAGCTATTCACATATATGTTTATTTTATTTTGAGGTATTTGATTCAAAAGTTCTTTTAATTTATGAGCATCTTCGTAAGCAATACGATAAATTGTTCTACAAGATGAAACCGTCTCGACTTCTATATTTGGCACATACTCTTCGCAAAACTTATTCAATAAGCTTTTCTTACAATGTTCACCGCGTAGAATAATCTTTAAGGGATTAAGTAAGGATTAACAAATACAGTATATAAACTATTTGTACTTACCAAACGAAAACCATCACTATAATTCTGATGCATAAACTCCAAAGTACCTACAAAAGCCAACTCACCATCCTTGATTATAGCTATTCGATCACTGATTGCCTCTACTCGCGCTGGCCTAGAAGTTGTTACCAATATGGCACGATTAGTGCGCTCTTCCTCAAGAAATTTATAGAACAATTTTCTGTGATATAAGTCAACTCCGTCAAATGGTTTACCCAATAAAACTATTTTACTTCGTCCTGCAAAAGCACAAAGCAATTCCAAAACTTGACGTTGTCCTTCAGTTAAATTTTGTGTAAGAACATTTTCAAGAATTTGCATTTTCATTAGATGTATATAACGTTTTAAATCCTTGTGAGCTTCTACAGATGATAGTCCACGTAAACTACAGAAGTACATGATTTGTTCGGAGACTGTTAATTCTTCAAAAATGTCAACCGAATGCATTGAGAATCCAACATTACTATAAGCTTTTACAGGCCGTTTTGCTATGTCATAACCATCGATGATAATCTTGCCCGATGTTGGTGTCAGAATGCCACAGATAAGCTTCATTATAGTTGTTTTGCCAGAAGCATTTTGTCCCACTAACGAAACTATCTCATTTTGATGGACTTGCAATGAGAAATTCTTTATAATATACCAATTTCCATAATTCAAAGAAACCCTATCTAATTCCACTAAAACGTTTTGTGCACCCAGTTTTATTTGTGATTTGACTCTGTATTTGTTGTTTGTACCCAACCAATTTTCTTTGATTTGACTTGGTACGTTGTGCTTAATAACGCGCATTATACCGATGTCAATGATTATGGCCAAAAGTAAGAAGATAAATGTCTGAATATAGAAATAGGAAATTAAAGATGACAGTGGACTGTCACTAACTGTAATTATCCCTTTTAGAGATTTTGTGAAGTTTATATTGGTTGGGAAACGATCTAATTGCATGACACGCATTAGACCAACACCAAAAGTCACGTTTAAGAATAAAGTCAAAACAATTATAGGTAAACCAGCTTCTTTTTCTTGATTTTCATTAAAGAACGGCACAAATCCCATAAACCAAATGAGTGGTGTCAGAGCTACAGCATATTTTGACTTGCTGCAAATCACTGATATGAGTATACAAAATGCCACTGCCGAAAAGGCATAAGAGAAGAAAAACAAAAAAGCCAAAAACCATGGACAATCCTCTAGTACCGCCATATCACCATCCCAGTTAACCTTTAAAATAATTACACACAAAGCACTTGAAGCCAGAAATGTTGTTATACCATTCACAAACCAAGCTAACAATTGTAGGCCATTTCCAATACCATTTGTATTCAATAAATATCGTTGATTAACTTCTCGTTCATGTACAATAAACTGAAAATAAATTTACACATATTTTATTACAAATCATTCATTCATTCATTTGATGATAATGATGTTGATGATTACCTTAGTTAATTGACAAACAGGATATAAGAAACCAATAAGGAATGGCAATGTTATGGATGCTTTAATGCCAGAAATCATATTCTCATAGCTACGTTCAAATATATGAAATCGTTTCATTAATATTCCAGGAATATTTGCCTCATTGCCGGCAAGTTCAAAATACGCCATTGAAATAAAATACTGTATCGAAGTGAAACCCTCTCGTATATAACCAGGTGGTCCACCATCATCGCTTTGATATGCACGATTATCTAGATTTCGACGACGATCATAGTTCGTTTTCGTATTCCAAGTAGCACCAATAAACGAATCTTTATATATGCGAAATTCCGAAGGCAAGATAATAGAGAAATTCAAACCTTTGGGATAAATACCATTTATACGTCTATCATCGGAATTGTGAAAGCACACACCAACTATAAAGTTGTGTACAAACATAACACGATTCAGTTTCGAGCAACTGGTGAAAGATTCCAATGAGACTTCTTCAACTTCATTAATCGCTCTTTCCATAATATTATTGATCCCTTGCGATATGTTTGGTGCATAACCAATTTTCAATTGTGGTATGAAAACATTATTTTTGAAACTTTAAATCAAAATTGTAGAAATTTATTTGTTAACAGAGAAAGAAATAATTTTAATTCACTATCATTTACTTAGTTAGACAAGGTAAAAAAATAAAAGAAATTTGTTTAACATTGATAGCAAATAATAGAAATGTTACAAATCGATTCTTATCGTCAACCAGACGATTTTCATATATTGTTGATCGGCAGGTGTTGCTAAGGTGCTAATCAAAATGCAGCGTGTCTCTGATATAACCAGCTAAGGAAAAACGGGTAAGACAACAGAGAATTGAAGAAGAAGAAAGGAATAGTATGGTTATGGTTGCAGAAAATAAATATATAAAGCCATAAAATAGTTAATCATTGAAAATGCTCAAGATGAAGGACAACGAAGACCGGTGGTTGTCTGAATCTTATGAATAGTATGAAACGATAGCTGTGCCGCCAACAACAAACAAAGTTATATCAAGTATTCTCATCTTATCAAAATTATCATCAACAATAAAGAAGTCTAAAACGACAAAATCGTACAATATATATAGGAAACAGATAGATACCATTTATACTAAGATTAAGGTATCTAATTTCTTAAACTAAATTGTTAATCTTGCATGCGAATTGATTTTGTCGTTTTAGGTTCTCCTTAGACGCCAAACTTGGGTATTCGTTGTTCTCACGAGTGGGTATACAACAATAATACATGGAAAATGTTTGAGGCGACAGTAAGAATTCACAAAATACACTTAGCATATCTCAGCTTATAATGTCATATATTTTATCCTCGATTTTGAAAATTTTCTATTCATAAGAATTGTTTAGGCCATTTTTGTCTAACAACTGCAGTTTAGAAAACCTCATTTCGGTACTGTACAATTTTGTGTCTTCTTAGGTTTTATGTAAGGTTTTGAGTAAGGAAAAGTTTCTCGTACCACAGTTTTGTTGCGGCTTGCATAGCATTTAAAAACATTTTGTGAATTCACTCACGATTAGAATGTCATTGTGATTAGATGTCATTCATTATCATGATCAGATGTTATTCACTATTGATTGGACATACTCCCAAACACTTTGGCCACTATACTGATACTATGTAGCACGCAGTTAAAAATACTTTTTCAATCTATTTTTACCACCTTATTGACTTTCATACTGACAATATCTAGATTGGATGTTGTGGGTCATTGCTGCCAAAGCAAGATCTCCTACTGACCACCTTTAAGTTGAACGTTGTGAGCTACTGCTATCATACCAAGCGCTCCTATTGTAATTCGATTCTTTTAACATTGGTTGGCGATATGTGATATATAAAGACCATTGGATCGTGCAAGTCCTTACGGCATTTACTATATCTCTTTCAGTAAGCTATAATATGACTTACGTTGATTGTTCCTTAACCATGGCATCATGTCTTTTACTAATCAATGATGTTAGTTCTCTCCACCAGTAACCCATATCGATGGGGTCATAAGTTTTGATTGCATCCTGATGTTGGACAGCCACCTCGATACGTAGAAAAATCACGATAAGCGCAAAGATAACCGGCATCAATATTGACAAAACAAATTGGACACGATTGTGTGTTTGGATTTTATAGTTTTTCCAAACTAAAAGTTTAAAATTTTTACACACCATTCTTCTTTTCGTTAAGAAATTCGATTTTAAAATAAAGAATAGCAATTATTTGTAATATAAAGTCAATGCCTACTACTCTCATGTAACAATATATATTTATAATCATTTAAATGTAATTTTTCCACTGCATATTCTATTTTGATAATTACACTTTAAACTCATTAAATTTGAAAATGAAAATTGACACTTGAAGTGGCTGAAGAATGCTTCTTAAAATCATTTTGATGTAATTTACAATATTTTGCAATTCGAATAATCATCAATTGATGGTGCTGGAATAAATATTTGTTTAAGTTTTTCAAGTTGAAAATATTTAAGGAAAAAAAAGGAATTAAAATAATTAATGTTGATTCAAATTATTTCATAAATTTACTTTCTAGCCAAGTTAATTAAAACAAATGTTCACTGTTTTGGTATGAGTAATTGTGCCTTTAGGCCAACAAAACTGCAATGAATCAACAAAAACTAAAATATTTAGCATGATGATGATGATATTTTTTAAATCGAATATATAGTCACAAATACTACACTTACATATTTGTGGTTAGACACATGCAGAGGCAATAATTTATTTTCCTCTATAAATCTAACTACATGAGAATTTATTAGAAATATTTAGTATAGGATAGAGAGAAAGATACACAGAACGAGATACGTGAATAGCCAAAAGCAACACATTGTCATATGTATAGTTGTTGCAGGATCATAAAAAATTTACAACTTTGACAAATAAAAATTGTCAAAAAAGCAAAAAAATAAAAATATAAAGGGAAAAAATAAAGAGAAAAATTGAAGTGTAAACAATACAAACCACAAAGTTTATTTAATTTTCTAGGTAAATAAATCGTGTTGCAAATGTTTGAAATACATTTGCATTGTGACCACTCAGATGTGGGTGATGTGTTAGTGAATGTACGAGTATTTGTGTGTGTACCCAGCATGTGGCGAATTTTAACAATGCAATTTTTCTGCCTTTTGTTTTGTGGTTTAATATACTCGTTCTAGAATAGATATCTATTGTTGTAACTACTATTGGCTTGTTTAAAATGCTGTGCTAGGTATGTAGAATCATGTCAACCCAAAATGTTAACTGTCTGTTTACTTGTTACTATGGGTTAATTCCATTCCATTTTATATTAGTTTTTTCTTTATTTTGTTTTGAATTCTTTGTATTCAGTAAAAAGTAAAATAAGAATAATTTTTAAATGAAGCAATTTCAAAATATTACACAATTTCTGTGTTGTCCTTACTAACCATGTTGAACAATAGCGTTAACGAGCAGCAAGCACATTGGCACAGTCCAGCAGACCAGTAAGTCCACCAGTCAAGAGTGAGAAAAAATCTAGTTAGAAATTAAAATAACAATTGAGTTGCAAGGGTACATGAGTACAACACAGTGAAACTGACTATGGAAAGGAAATCAATACTTTAAGATATAAAAAATTTGAAGCTAGGAAGCACCCTATAGCTTCATCGAAAATGTGGTAATATTTTGAATACTTGTTGGATTGTCAATTATAGCTTAAAAAATGAATTAAGATTGGAGGTTTTGAGGATTAAGGTAACCATAAGAGTGGCGGCTCTCCATACCGGAAGGAATGAAGATGAACACTGATTCTAAGACAGTCTAAACTGACATCACAATTGGTCGCAAGTCTTTCGGGAGAATCCTTGTAGTTTCCTTTAAGTTAGTCATACTTATTTTTAAACAAAGACTGCAAATGATGTTTCCTTCTTATTTGAGACACATATTGGTTGGTTGTAGTCTTTACTGTACTTGATAATATGAACATACTCGCTACTAATGGCTTTTTAACTTTTTTGTCGTTGGTGGCTGCTGCCACTTTTGCCACTTGTTTTGCTTCTACTTGCACTGTCACTGCTGCAGTTACCACTGTTGCTGTTGCCACTCTAAGCAATTCAAAGCGCGTGAATATTATGTCATGATGTCCTTGTACACTTTACTATAGAGTTGCTCCAACGCCATGAAGCTTTAGAAGATTCACCACTCATTCTCCCAAAGCAATTGTTGTCATTGTATATAGTTGTTATTGTTCTTCTACTATTCCTCATTCTATTATACTTCTTGTTCTTTTGCTCTCTCTCTCCCTGTCTCCCTCTGTCTCTTTATTGTTGCATCTGCTAGCAGAAGCACTTTGGTCTTATTTATGTTTAACACTTGCTATACTATTTCTTTGTCACAATGCAATTGTTTGTTAGTTATTGAGTTGTTGCAACAATGTTACAATAATAACACTAGCAACAAAAGCAATAACAATAAATGAAGACAAACAATGAAGTAAAGAGTAAGTGAGTGAATGGATTGAATGAATAAATGATAGAATGAATGAAGGAATGAGTGTAACAATAAGAAATATGCCGAGCGAAGGAAGTGTTAAACTTCAATTACATTTAATGAACTTAAAGATCTCACTATCAATTATTTTACTATTCATTGAACATTTTTTCACTTTATTGTTGTTATGGTAATTAAGATTTTTAATAGGGATATTTTATACCGGGGCTTATTTTGCATATTTGATTAATATTGTATAATATACTGCAAATAATTTTGTATGAGTTCTTTAAGCATCAGTGCTCCATTTTTTAATTTAATGTAAATTGATTAAAAATAATCATACATATTTTGTATACTTGTTAATAATATTGATCCAATTTCAATATCTAATTAATATTTTGAGGTTTGAAGCTATGATTTTATTATTCATTCTTATACATGAAAATAAACTTAGTAAGTTTTACAAGTATCTTGCAATATGCAACTACAATTGTTGTAAGAAAAATGTCTATAAATTTATATTCTTTGTTATTTACACACAGGGTGCCAACGAGACCCTATTACAAAGTCTACGCTGTCCGTCCGTCCTTCCATTCGTCAGTGAGTTCTCTCTTATGAGCCATAATAGGTAGACAGTTAAAATTTGTACAGAACATGTAATTCAATTACTGCTATAACGACAAATACTAAAAATAAAATGCTGTACCGATTGTTTTAAGTACAAGCCAGCAGCACGATGGTACGGAAGCCTTCATGTGCGAATCACACTTGACTGTATGTTTTTTTTTCGATTTCACTCTTATATATTCTTTATATTCTTTTAAATATTCATATTTATTATTTAGTTTACTTTTGTTCACCAAACGGTTGGGGTCTTTCCTATCTGCGTCTATATTTGCATTTAATTCTTCTAGTTCCCTCTTTGCCTTGTCCATTTTCAGTGCATCTATTTGTCCCTCAATATCTTCCTATCTTGGTGGGGACTTTTATGAAGTAACAACATATAATAAATCGTACAAAACACCACAGTAAAAACCAGAAGAATGGGAAGAAACGGGTTGATAATTTTGCTGGTGCTGCTGTTACTTTCTTTGACTTCTTCGTTGTTTTCACTTTGCTGCAATTGGTGTTTTTTCTTGGAACATTCTTCACTTTTCTAAACACGTCTGCTCACTTTGACAGTTAAATATGCAAAGGCTTTGATATCAAATGATAAGCAATAACAGGTATTCAGATTTTAAAGAAATCACGTAATCACATTGTTCAGTATATAAATTTTGATCACAAACACAATTTCATTAGTAAATTTTAGAAAACTTTGGAACATAAGTGTACCGATTGATGGTTGAATAAATGTAGTACATAGTTATCTCCATTCTCAAATCGATGCTATGCATGTCAATACTTAAATAGTTTGTTTGGTCTTTGATTCTTCCATTCTATATGTTACAAACATCCATCTAAAGCCAAAATACACTTCTAGTATAAATTAGAGTGTATAAAAAAAAAACACTTAAACACACACATGTACTTTTATGAACAATCCATTTGCTTTTGCTCTTGGATTATTTCCTCTGTTGATGCTCATACGGTTTTTCTCTATTTCCCATTAAACTTCCGTTCCCAGCAAACATGCATAATTTGCATAGCATACTTTTTCGCACGTACATACTTCTTACAATACTTTTCTATCTCATTCCACTTTCAATCTACTGCAAAATTATTGTTAAACTACTTCTACTACTGGTACTCTTTCATTTTGTTCGTTTTTGTTGCAGATAAAATAGTTTTTCTTTACCAACTGTTTACCAGAAATCCACAATGTTAGGAATGCATTAAGCAGGTGATTTGTACTAAAGGGCAAGCAAAGAATGAGATAATGCAACTCAAAATGTTGATTGAAAGCTTGAGTATGAGTATGATTGAGTTTATTTAAGGAAAATTGTTGAGTGAAATTGATCGTGTAATAAGGAAATGATGATGAAAGTGTTTTGGAAAACACTTTAAGAATATTTTATTACTATAGATGATATTGAAGATTTTTAAGAACTGTGTGCTATTAAATTTAAAGAATTCTGTAAATTATCTATTTAAACATTAAATCTTGTCCATCATTCTAAAGAACATTGCTTAACAAGACACAAACTCATTTATTTGTGAAGTCATAAAGAGCAAGATGCTCAAAAGATCAAAGATCCGAAGCTGGACTTTTACCTCATGAATTACAATATTTTCTATTTAATCATCATTCTTTGTGATATGCTTTCTATAAACTTTATTTAGAGTAATAAAACTTATTTTATCAGCTATCAAAATAGTCTTAGATAAATGTTATTTGTGTAATAAAAAGCCATACATCAAACAAAATCAAAAGTTGATTTACTTGCATTTCATTCAATAGTATTTGATTATAACCTGCCCATCAAAAGTGAAACTATAAAATCATTTATTATCACAACTTCAGTTTATGTATAAAAAAATAGCAAATAGATAAAATAGAGAAGCATTTAAATGCTTGCACTTATAAAAATATATACAAAGAAATCACTAAAAATCCGCAGGAGCCCAGGCAATCTTTGAAAGGGCAACCATAATGATAGAAAAACTATTATTTAAACCTATTTAATGGTACTAACACATTTATGAGTTTACTAAATATTTGCAATAATATATTAGCTTGCAACTTAAACCCCTGAAAGTATTTTATAAGTTTTACGATTTTATTCCACTTCTCTCTGTCTATTGAAATCTTTCTGTATCTCATTTAGTCTACAGAGTCTTTGTTGTGAGTTCCTCTGTCTTCAGATAAATAAACGTTGGAACGTTCAATCATTTTATTCAATAAACGAGGAAAAAATAAGAGTACACAATCGAAATATTTTGATAGCACAAACTTTTCTTTACCAGTAGAAGCTTTATACTATTTCCCTCTCCATCCACTAGTTTCTTTTATTGTAGCAATTTTATGCGTTTACTTTCGGTCAATGTTTGTTCATTTATTTATTTCCAATTTTTTTCTTCTTCTTTTTTTAGAACTTTACAAACAAGTAAAAACTATAAAAAAAAACCAAAGGAAGAACCAACGATAGGAAGTAGAGAAAGGGAGTCGCGTCGAAAAACATTTTCAAGTGCAAAAAACTTTCAATCATTGGAATTTACTCAATATGAGTTGAGATTTTTGGTATTGGTATTGGTGATGTTGATGATGTTGGTTGCTGCTTCTTCACAAAAGTGAATTGAATTTCGTGCCAATGTAGTTTGGTTTTGGTTTGGTTGGGTTTGAATAAGGCAGGAGTAAGTTTGGCTTCACTTGGTTATATACCAAGGGTGTATGAGTTAAAGATAAATATATGTCTGAGCTGTCATCGACCTGAACGCGTCGGATGTGCACTCCAACTCTTGAATGATGTTTATATTTATATTTATTTGTATACATATATTTTTCTTTCCATTTTTATACGTACATATATTTCTCAATTGCAGAAAATCAAAATTTTTGCATGAAATAACTGAAGTGAGTAGAGTGAATGGATGAAGACAACTGAAGGCAGTGATTCCAAACCAATGACGCACTACACTCAAATAAATAAATGATATTTGTGGTTCAGTTGCAAAATAAATAAATAAACTTCATTTAAAGGAAATAAAAAAATTAAATAAGTGTTCAATGAAATGAGAAATGAAACTATGTCAAAAGTCGCTAATATTTGCAATTAATTACGCTAAAAGCAATTTTTTATTTCTTACTTTTCAAATACTGTGGTTTTCAAACACGAAACAAGAAGAATTAAATAATTTTGTGGGTGTTTTGACGTTTAATAAATAAATTATCTTTAATTATTCATCAAAAAAACATAGAAGTGTTTAAAGAAAGCAGACAATTCTCACATAACATATGATTAACATTGTTAGAAATTTTAAAGTTTAAAATCTGAATCTATTAAAGATCTTTCATCAAAAGCAGGTGATTTGGTTGGATAGGTCGCATACCTTATATAAAGGCCCAATAAGTCAATTGTTTGGAGGAACACATAAGGTTTGAGAAGCTTTGGCAGATCAATTACATTTTGACTACTCATGATAAGTAGAAGCTGGCATAAGAAACTAATCACAATCTTGAATAACATGGAAACAATCAAATCGATGTTAATACAACTACTATATACTTTTTTTCGCTTTTTGTATTTATTTTCCATTGATTTTTGCAAATATAAAATTATTTAATTTTCACACATTCATAAAATTTTTAATTTAAAGCCAACATAAAGAACTTTACGCAATTTTTTTATATTTTACATAATTTTTCTCTGTTTGTTTTTGTATTATTTCTCCATTCTCTGTTTAAGACTAACATTATTTTTAATAAATGCTTCAGTTAAATTAACATAAATTTACGATTTTCTAACAGTTTTACAGCGAGAGATATAAATATAAAAATAAAATATACCTAAATAAAAGAAATAATGTTGTATTAATATTTTTAAAGGAAAAACACTGCAGAAAACAACAAAATAACTTGTGACAAAGAATCGCATTTCCCTTGAAATATGCAACATTTTTGTTTATTTTCTTTAATTTTACGCCACAGGCTGCTGTCAGGGAAATAAGAAAATTTAAGACTTTTAACGACATTAGTAGGAGTCGAGCATTTAAATCTTTATCCTATTTTTTTTTTTTTTTTTGTTTTTATTGGAAGCCGTAATCATTGTTAAGATTTATTTGTCTCAGGCCTAGATATACAGTACTTACTCCTCCTCCTTGTTGGTATACTAAGAAAAGGTAAATTTTTATACAGTAGATTTTGAATTTGTTTAAATTGTTTGTTGTTCTTATTGCTGATTGAACTGTGGTAATTAGAAGATAAGACAATGTTTTATTTCCTTTTGAAGGTCGGTTTAATATATTTGCTATTACTTTAATGGTTGTCATGAAAAATGACTTAAAAATTCTTAAATTAAATTATATTAATTTAAACAAAAATGCGTTTTCCTTTTAGAATTCAATGAATAAATTTAAGTTATTAAGTAAAATATTACAATATTTGTTTATTTACAAATAAAATTAGTATTTCATCAAATATTTATTTATTATTTTATTTGTTGTTGACTTAAAATTACAAGCTAACATGGTATGAAACTATAGCATCATAGATCTGCTCGCTTCACCAAATACAATATTATTGTGGAAGTAATAGCATTAAAAGGCTTATCTAACTTATTTACAAACAAGTACCAATTCTATGTATAGAAATGAACTTCAATATTCATATAAGATTATTTTGGAAGAATTAATGTGCTTGTTATTGTATTATTGCTAAGTTTGTTCTTAAAGTATAATGTGTTGTGGGCAGATTAAACGAAGAGTTGGCATGTTAGGATATTTGTAAGAATGTTATATGTACTTACATGTATTTCATGTTTGAGACTTTGGCAGTAGGGTTTTGCTGATGACATAACTATAGGTGATGTTAGTATGTCCAAGTCCTTTGATGAGGTGAAAAAGTTTCTTTGTATTTGTTATTGATTACATATATGTTTTGTTGATCATGAACATTTGTAATTACTTAAGGTTTTCTGCCTAAGTGTTATTTCATCTGCTTACATGTTTATGATAAAGAAATGAACCCAAAGTTTACACTATTGATGATGGTATGGACTCTTAATGAATATCTACTATTGTTACAAATTCCTAATTTGTCTAACAGTTTAAAAATTATTGAAATTACAAACCTGTTGTCAGTTGGCGAGCGGCTACCAATTGGTATGGTGAGAAGGTGATGCGGCGTGTGCGGCGATCTGGCAGAGGCAAGTGGCGACGTGGTTATCCAACGAAGACAGGTGGCGACGTGATGATCCAACGGCGACTTGCAACTCGACGCGATGATCCAGCAGCAACAGGCAATGCAGGCAATACAATTACTTCACGTAACAATTAAGGACTATAACGTATCACAAAAACACATATATCAATATATCACAGCCAGATCCCAATATGTTTTTTTTTTTTTAGTATTTTCTCCGAAATCCAATCCAATATGGAGTTTTTCTTCTCTGTCCAGTTAATTCAAATCTTAATCATGTCAATCACTTGTGATTTTTATTCCTCCTCTTCTTCTCTCCTAATTCAGCTGTTCCACACCAGGGCTACCTGCATTTATTGAAGTGCTGCCACGGTGTCCTGGAAATGATCGATAATTATCGATTGTAACAATATCTTCAGCTACATTAGAATATACTACTATATTATTGAAGCTGTAAAATATGCATTTATTAAAGTATGAATAGTACATTTTAATGCTTTCTCTTTTATCCCAAGAGGATAAATAAAACATTTATGAAACTATATTTAAGAATTTTATTTTTAATTTTAAATGAATGTGAAGTACCATAAACATTCTGTATGTATGTTCTATGTTTTGAATCTTTAATCTCCTTCATGTGTTCGTATATCAAAATAACCTTAATGAACGATAGCCCCTTCTTTTCCCACACTTATTCTCAATTTAATTCTGTCATAGAGAAAATGAAAAATATTAAATTATTTTCAATGACTTCAGCTGTCTTCAGACATTTACTTACACTTCAACAAATTTTCATTTACATTTGATAAATTTGATTTATTCTTAACAAGAAAAATGCAAAGAAAAGCAAGAGCATCCTAGGTAAATTGAATGAGTATTTTAAATGAATTTTATATGCTTAAATGAAGACAATTACAAGAAGAAGACGGGAGGAAAGGTAGAGGAATATGTAATAATTTTTACCATATTTCATGATTACTTTTGTTGTCGACACATTAAATGCAATTCAACGAAGTAAAAAGATTTATAATCGTTTTTAATACGCATGCCATATTGGTTAGACATTTGTAACTTAAAGTTATTACTGTAATAAAATATATTGTTTGTCACAGAAAATTCTCTGTGACTGAATGTAAAAGAAAAAACAAGAAAGAATTGCAAAAGAAACAAAAAAATAAACAAAAACAAAAAGAGAAAATGTTAAAAAAATATTTATGTGTTTCAAAAGACAACGACAGAACCACAAAGCAATGGAAATTGTTTTTTGGTCAAAAGCAATAAATCTTAATGTGCAACAATCACACGCAAACTCATATATAGTACATGAAATTGCTTGTTTGACATGATTCCATAGTCACTACTATACTAGTGTGTGTGTATGTTTTTATTTTTTTTCATTGCTCGTACGCACAAAAGTATGCAAAACAAAATGTTTTTTTTTCTATTGTATATTTACGCCAACACGGGGGTGATAGATGCATGGAAGATAAAACTTATGTTGTAAATGTTGCAAAACATGTTGTACATACAATAAATACAATAAATATAAAAAGATACAATGTTTTCTTTGCTTTGACGACAAATACGTGCAAAGAACTGCAACTGCTGGTGTTGATAGTTTTGAACTAAGACTGAAAAGTAATGAATTTGTATTCAGTTAGACAGAAGCTCTTAGACTCTTTTTATGAAGGAAATCTGATACAATTATCAGTGATTTATTAATAAGATTGATAGATAAGACCACCTAATCTTGTGGCATACTATGGACACTCAGAGAAATACACATCGCATCATGATATCTGTTGGAGGAAAGAAATTACAAATGTATGAATACAATTATAGATATCGAAAAGAATTCATTGCAGGGCCAATTTTTCTTTTGGATACCAAGACTTTTTTTGGATACCATTTAAATATCTTATATTTTTTGTTAATATTATTTCTTAACTAATTTTCTCAATAGCAACTTCCTTTAAAATCTCATATGCCATATAACTTGCTGAAAATGTCAAAAGAGATACAATTTAAGAGCAACTTTGTATTAATATTTTGTAGCATATTTGTGGGCGGATAACTACACTTCCCCTTACGTCTAATATATTTTAGTATTATATTGTGTTGCAAGATCAAAATGTCACAAAAAATAGAAAGAGAAATTCTAAAGTTTTTGTGGTTTTCATACTACGTACTGTATGTACATCACCACACCCACTTCACTTCACTCAGAGACAAATACATTT
This sequence comes from Amiota communis, assembly GCA_037043315.1. Taxonomy (NCBI): domain Eukaryota; kingdom Metazoa; phylum Arthropoda; class Insecta; order Diptera; family Drosophilidae; genus Amiota; species Amiota communis. The sequence goes on from JBAMAV010000322.1 coordinate 152,270, forward strand.
ATGTTTATGTTTATGGTTTTTTGTATTATTCTTAGCATACTTTTAGGCACATTTTTTATATATCTATGTTTATCATCATAAAGCCATAAATACATACATACAAACATACATTCTGTATTGCCAATAAGCACTCAATCAACAACGACGACGACGACGCTAATCAAGTCGACTGAAAAATATAGAAAAATCAACCAAGAAAGAAAAAACAAAAACAGACTAAAAGCTATAAAATATTAACTTCTTCTCGAAGCATATAAATCACTTGCAAATTATGTCCCCCAGTGAAGAGCTCAGGACAACACAGTCATCCTGTGAATGCACAATTATGAGCGCTTGGTTGCGCATAAAATAAAATAAGAAAAACCAACAACAGTAACAACAAAAATTATATGGACAATGTAGAGACAAGACAACAACAACAATTCTAATGTTTTCTTTTCTTTTTACTGTATTTTACTACCCAATGATGACTTGGTTCACAGCGAGTTTCGCTATTGACAATTGTCCTTGCGTTTCTCTAGTAAAAGTTCATCATAAAATCCACAGTAGCATCAGTAAACGCAATATTTATGCCACAAAAGCAAAAGCAAAAGCCTGATAACACTGAGTCAATGATGATGATGATGATGCTGGTGATGTGTCTTTCCAAAGGAATCCTTATTTCGTTTCCTGTAAGCAAGACTTTCTTGCTTTCTAGAGTTCTGCATCGTCCTGTATTTTGACTTTTATCTATTGGCATAATATTTTTTATGTTTAGCCCCTAGAGATTGGGGAATGGTGAATGGGCTTAGATGACTCAAATGAATGCCTCAGACTGGTTTAGTTAAATGTTAAAAAAATGTTCATATTTATTTTATTATGCTAAAAGTATTAAATAATGACGAGTTGCCTTAAAGCTAGCTGATCACTAGTGATAGTAATATTGTAGAATATACTATAAGTTCATGCTTGAAAGTATGCTACAAGAAAAATATAGAGAAATGATAATTTAGTTATATGTTAGTTCTAATTCAATTTCAAGAGCAACTAACGATGCTTCAAATGAAGTTGCCAGCAATCTGAAGTATATACATATGTAGGAATATCGAACATGACTGCATATTAATACTATTTGCAGAGAACAAATTCATCATTAAGAAACGATGACGACAATGAAGATGGTGACTATGATGATGGGAATGGTAATGTGAATGGGAATGCGAATGTCGATGACAACGATGCGTTTAATCATACAAAAGTGTATATAAAGTGAACTCAGCATATGCTTTACATATAATCAAAATGCAGATGTGCTTGTTAACAGTATGTCTAGTGCAACATTTCCGTTGACTTGCATTGATGTGTGGTATTTATTCACTCACTGATTCACCGTTGCACCTTCTCACCAACTCACCAGCTCACCAATCCACTGAATGGTTTGCCTCATTCAGTGAACGGTTGATAAATCGCAATGTTTTGCGAAGCAATAAATTTTGACTTTCAATGCAGTACACGAATTTGACATTTACTAATTGCGAGATTATGCGGTGTGCATCGACTATATACACAGATATGGTGGTATACATAGAAATATTCTATACTAAGTAGTGTGTATATGAGATGAGGTTGAATTCTACAACAGGATATGAACAGGATGCAGTGCTCATTGTTGTCATCATTAATGTTAAGTTGTACTTGTTGTCATTATTATTGTTGTTCTATTGCTCTTCGACTACTACAAAATTACTTAGTACAATCGATTGAAAATTTCGTTAGTTTAAGGACTGCAAAATCAAACCACAAATACCATGCATGTATTTATGTGAATTTATCAATAAGTAGGTAAATTTTATGCATTTTCTACTTGGTGTATCTATTTGGTTGAGTTTGTAAGCCGATTTAAAGAGTAAGTACTTTCAAGAAATAAATACTTGAAATATTTGGTTTATTTTAGTAAATAATTACAAATCAAGCATTGAGCCTAAAAGTGTGGTATGCACAAGAATTTCTAATAATTAGAAATTAAGATGCGAATTCTTCAATACAGTACTCTCCTCCTTAGACTTAAGAAATCACAATCATTGTCTCTTAACTGTCAGAAACAACATCAACATTAAATATTCAAGATTTCATTGTTATTTGTTTAGATGAATGATGTGAGGAAGTATTAGATTTCTTCTTCTGATTTGTCGCCATATCGACTGACTTTCTATTTATCTCTTGTTGTCTGTTTGTCTTTTTGTCTGTTTGCCTGGCTATCTCTTTCTCTCTTTCTTCATTAAATTGTTTTGCAGTTTCAGTTTTAGATTGTTGTTTTATTGTTGGTTTCTAAGTATACCCTACTATGCTAAGATGTAGAAAAGAATACAACATTTTATTATGATTTCAATAAACTCAATTTGTTTGAGCAGTTATTAGATATGAAAATAGAATTGGTGTCTTAAGCTATAACTCATGGTATTTTAATTGCATCTTGGTCAAAGACAAAGCTGTAGAGAACTTGATTCCCAGTTTCCTTGCACCATATGTGAGGCTCTAATCACATGTCAATTGTTTGGAATGCAGACGCATGTGCTTACTAATCTTACTTCAATTGTATTGTAATTTTCATCTATTTTTGTCTATCTTCTCGTATATTGAGTGTCATAAATTCATGTCCATTCTTAATGCGACAGCCGAAACGGTTTTCACTGAGATCACCTTGAACGCATGCATAAACACTTTTTTAGTGCTTTTTGAACACGCGAAGCGACTTTAATAAGCGTATATTTCAAACCCGTGCCAATTTTTGTAAAACAAAGTGAAATGCAGCATAGGCGCTAGGATTTTCAAAACGTTTTAAAATTCAGCTGTTCGCAAAAGATTGTTTTGTGCAGTGTTGCCATATGGTATTATTATTTTGTCTTGCATTATTCAAAATCAAAATGAGGATCATAAGTTTTGCCGATTACGGCAAAGCAAAAAAAAATGTATTGATGTTCATTTGTTCCTTCACAACTTCTAAACCACTTATCACAATTGGGCAAATAAGGTATCGTTGGAAGCGTCTTAATTGTCCGCTGGTTGTAGGAAATGTGACGTCACATTAAATAGAATATGGCGCCTCCTATTCACTATAAATAGGTGTTAAATACATTCAAATATACTAAGTGTATGTTATTTACTTAAGTGACGATATATATTGATTTGTACATAACTATTTTAGATGAGAATATTTTCTTGTTTTATCGTTTTTAGAGCGTGATTTTATAATAGTCGGGTTTTAGTTTATTGAACTTAAGTTTTTGTACAATGTGATTTTCAAGAACACGTTATTTTGAGGTGTGATTGTAATGTATTTTTTGGTTTTCATGTTCATGAACTTTTCAATAGTACAGAACCGCAGGGTATTAAAACTTCATAAATACTGGAGAATTTATACATGTGTTTTTCTCTTTTTGCATCACTTTATTTAGCATCACTTTCACAAATTGAAGTTTTTAGTTTCTTCAGTTTTATCTTTTCCACTCCACTTTAGTCAACTATACTCAATTGTACTTTACTTTACTCTACTCCACTCCACTCCACTCGGCTTTACTGCACTCTATGGTACTCTTTTCTCTATTTCACTTGATTCCATTTCATTTCATTATAGCTTCTATCTATTGTCTACATTCTATCTTCATTTTTCACCTTTTTTTTTTCAGGTATATTGTTTGCATTGTTGTTTTGGATTGTTGTGTTGTTGTTGCTGTTGTTGTGTATCTTCTTATTTTTGCATTTGTTCAGTGCATATCTAAGCCATACCAAGCCTCAACATCTCGTCATACATATTCATTGTTGTTTATTTAGAGAGTCAGCATGAAAGACGAGACGTGCCTGAGTGCAACTGAACAGATTCTTTGGCTATGCTTTTATTTCATTTCAATTCATTTTAGTTTGAGTTTTCGGATATCATCGGTTTCTCTTTAAACATGGCCATGTTGTTTGTTGTTGGTTGTTTTTTTCTCTAAAAACCTTGTTTTTCTAACCAAAACAACAATGGCAACAGCAATAAAATGGTAAAAACAACAGAAGTAGGAAAACAAGTTCGGTCATAAATACTTTTGAAAAACTGACAGCTACACTTTAAGGTATAGCATAGATTTTGATTGTCTTGTGGGTGCATGCAAGTGTACAGAAGAGGGATTGTTAAGTACTTAGAGTACTATAACCATCATGATTGTCTTTCTATTCTTTCAATGAGTTGAACAATTATTTTTGTTCGGTACGTAATTGATGTGAATTAACAATTAGGCTACGATTTCGAAAATAGGCATTGTGGTCAAGTGATTTGGCTTTCAAGTCAAGTTGTTTGACCTGAATAAGGTTTAGTTATCTACTATAGTATATACATGTATGTATGCACCTGAAGCCTTAAGGCAAGTGCAATATATTGACTCTTGAGTTCAATGCTTTTAAAAGGATTATTGATTTTTCAACCTTAAAATGCCATTATGAAATGTCAGTGCATTTTTAGATTGCAATTTTTACATATGATCCAAAGGCTAAACTATCTTGTTATTCAATTAGTTTATAAAACAATAATATCATTTGAAGTCTGTGGATCCATTACTCATGAAATACTTGTTTAAATGGGTTATTTTTCATATATTTAAGATCAGCTATTCACTGCTCTATGAAAACTGTTTGATCATATTCCATCAAATTAAAGTTTCATCTCTTGTTTAAATTAATTTTTCCTTCAATCACATTAAAATTTATGTTTTCCCACACACACACACATTCTATCAATGAAAAATCACTTCTCAACCTATTAAGAAATTATATAATCACAATCAATTATTGCAACACCTTTTTGTGCTCGGCAACATCTGTCAATAAAGAAATACGCCCAATTACAACGATTAACCCGCCCATTGAACTGACATAAATTCTATTCAACAAAAAGCTATCTACGCCTTTAACAAACATACATAGTATCTACAAAGGCAAATTTTGAATCTCTTCAATTCAATCAGTTACTTTTACTAGCAGGAAGAATATTAGGAACATTGCATAAATTGTGAAAACACCATTCAATGTGAGAAGGTCCAACATCCAATATAAACAAACAGTTATACACTCAACTACTACTACTACTACTACTACAAGGGAAACTGTGCATATCTATTTGTTTAATCGACAAGTAACTTCTTAAGGTAAGGAATGGAACAGGGAGTGTGTATCTTCAACTTGTGTATATGTGTGTCTATGCAAATAGCAAACAGTTGCTAGTTTTGGTTTTACATTGCACAGAAGGTAGTTCCTGATTGACAATGCGGTTATGTAGAAGTTAGGCATAAGCAACCGGTTTTGGTAAAGCAAATATTGGTCATATACCGCTTTAACCTTTGACTGAGTGAATGAGTGACTAACTCATTGACCAATGAACAAACCAAAGATAGGCACAAATTTCTAACTATTTGTGTATCTTTGTCGATATCTCTGTGTTCTTGCATGTTTCTGTGCCCATGTGTGTGTGTGTGTGTGTGTGTCTGTGCTGTTTTGTGAGAAGATGCAAACAATAATAGCTAATATGGTTGTAGATTATTGCTCACACAAGCATTTACACACACACATACACACAGGACAAGGAGGATATCCCTTGGAAATGGAACATCGTTCGTTCATTCATTGCCAGGCAGACAACAGACAGAAGGCACTTGAAACCATTAAAATTTATTACGTACAATTTGGTCAGAGATTCATGGCATTTATTGCCGGTTAATCTTCGTGGCAAGAACCTTTCATTCGATTGGTAGCCTTTTGTATGCCAATTTGACCGTCTGCCTGCTTTTCTGCTTCTGCTCACAACCCGGAACACAGCTGGGCAAAGCTTACAATTTTCTACATTTCAGTGATTCATGACTTACGGACAAAGAACAAAGATCTAGTATAAGAAATCCCCATTCTACCATTTGCCTCATATAATGATTTCATATCTACATACACGTACTAACTTTAAATAGTAGTAGATACTGATTTTCACGCCTTAACCTATTCATATTAGGGAGGCGCAAAAGTGATTTCTTATGATTTTTATTTATGCAAATTATTCTGGGGTATCACTTGCTTGGTCTACTGGCCCAGTTTATATGCAAATTAACACATTCAAGGTTGTTATTGTTGTTGTTGATGATTATAAATGTTGAATTTATGTGAAGACCCACAATCACTGGCTAGTTGGTAGCTTTAAGATAAAGAAATTTCCAAGATAGTATTTCACTTGTTCCTTTGATTTCATAATTAAAATTGATGTTGATTTTTAATGGTCACATTTAGTTAATAGACATTTGGTCCTTTTACTCATAATATATTGCGTATACTTAATGTGAATTTAAGTGTTATTAATGCTCAACTTATTCTTATTGCGCTGATATCTTTTGATTTCTCATTTCCGGTTAGACTAAATTATTATTATGATTAATACTATTAGTTTAAAGTTGAATGAGTGCCCAATCATTTAGATTAAACAGGAACTCTTTAAAATAAAGCAAGTATAATCTTTATGATCTGTTGACAAGCAAATTATTTTATTGTAATCCTTTATGCACATCAAACGGATATTAATATTACCTATAAACAACAACTCACATGCGTGCATGAATACATTCTACATTATTGTATTTATGTACTATGTATTTATATTTTGCTTAAGGATATTTAAAACTCAATTTAACACTCACTCACACCTACCATACATACTCATTTAATGTCCTAACACACACTCACTCACAGGATAGACAGGGAAATCTATTGATTGAGTGTGTGTGTGTGTGTGTGTGTGTGTATTTGTTTGTATGCAATAAAGAAAAATGTCATAAAATGCAAGTGAACTCATAAAATTTTCAACATTTTCCTTATACTATACTACACATGTGTTTATGCATCTATAGATGTATAACTTTAATCGACATTTCAGTTTCATTCGTTTGCATATCATTCTTTATGAGAAAAATCTACCTGAATAAGTGTTAGTATGATTGCATATGAATACAAATATCTGCATATTTTTATACTAAATTCCATATAAATATTTTCTTATTAAATTATACCTTTTACGAGTAGCATGTGGTGTACATTTGGTTGCGATAGCATTGAAGCTTGATGTTTGAATGACTTTGTGAGTATAAATTTATTCTTTATGACTATCAAATAAGAGTGTTAAAAGTATATTTTCATATTTATTAATATGAATTTGATTGGATTTGGAATGTTTGCCTTAAAATTAATGTATTTGAGTTAAGGAAATATATCACAAATGTAGACATAAGTCCAAGTCAAAGTAGTTTATATGATTTCATGAGATTGTTATATAAGTATTAGGTTATATCAGATTCAGAGTCCTTCATTTGGTAACAGTGATGTTGTTTTTATAGATCACGGGCTCAATTATATGTGACTAAGAATAAAACTCTAAACTGGTGAATTCACTTCAAATGTAAGTGCCAAAAACCATGTATGGAGTTCAGCGATTCTAACTCTTATGTAGAGATTCATTAGATATTATAATCAAAAATCCAAAGTAGATATTAAGATCTCGTTATTATAAGATGATACTGAAAGATTATTGAAAGAAACATTGAAGGTTTATATCAATGATCTCACTGTAGATTTGGCAAAATCAGCAGGTTCAAAACTAGATTGTAAATATGTCATTTCGCCTCTTAGATTTCTAAAAGACTATTAATTGAGTTTATTAAAAGTTTGATACTCTATTTAAATTCCAATGCTCTTGAAACAGATATTCCATTTGAGATAAGCAGAATCATATTTATTGTTTTGAGGAATGCACTGTTTTGTGTCACGCTTTCCAATGCTGCTGCAAATTTATGTTTTTATCGTTGTTGGTATTTTGAATTGTAAATTATGATTTATGTCACTGACAGAGACAAGGAGCATAAGTTTCAGTTAAATGGAATGTGTGAGGCATATTTTGCAATGGGATCACTTGGCTTGGATAAGAGAGTAATGTCTATTGAATTGTGCATTGAATCACATATTTAAAGGAAAAGAAAATTTTATATTCCAGTAAGTAGAGAAAATGAAGCCCCTAGCGTCCAACCTCATCGACAGCCAATTTGCAAGTCAATAGTAGCTGTAATGTTAGTCATGAAAACTTAACATTGATAAGATAATTGAGTAGGTTCACGACATATATTGTCGGCGTTCTCATGTCAAGTGGTCTCGTTGACTTGCGTCTGACCATGTCAGTATTTACTTATTTCAAAGCTTGCAGTTAAGTGCAACCGAAAAAATAACAGCAGAAATCGAAATTTTTGTTGCTGCGTTAATTGCTGGAACCTTTTCCAACTGTCCTATCATCGCTTTGTTGTTTTCATTTTCAAGTGTTCCCCTTCTGTGAATTCTACGAATTTTATTCAAGCCCTCGGTGCTTAAAATTCTATTCAAGAAAGAAAATTAATTTTGTTCACTCATCATTTCTGATCCGGGCTATTCTCTATAAATTGGGTTTCAAAGGCTGCTATGATGGGTGAATACAGTATGTACTACCAACCCATGTACTGTTTGGAGTGTAAATTGGTAGTACCTTCGGGTACGAAGTATGACCAGAGGCTGTGCCTGGTACCCCGGGCGGTCAGAAGCCCACGAAACTTGTTCCTTTCTTTATGGGAGTATCGTGGTAATTGTGGTTTGTTACCCAAATGCGGGTAGAGTTTCGAACGGCATGGAGTTGCGTCACATTTATAGAACCGGATGATGTGCCCCAAAGAGCGGCAGAGGCTTTAGATAGGCCATGTTCTCGACCAAAATAAGTGTGGTTCTGAAATATCTACCTGTGGATATATATCCAAGGGACGCTGATTGACGCTCAATCCGTGTGCTTGGTACCGTGGTCTTAAGCCAACCATGGCAGGTGGTCACTTTAAACAAGAGGACTTATCCTGTCCCGTATTCGGTTTGCTGTTTTTACTGTCAATTGTCTTAAGCCCGCTCTGTGTTTGTTTGTACTTTGTAAGCTTGTTATTTTATGGTTCAAATCATAGAATTAGCTAAGCTTGATTAAATTCCTACTCTCCACATTTATTATTTCATATTTGTCCTCGTTAGATAACTTTCGATTTTACATGCAGTTTACTTTGTGTCAATGAAAATTTGACTTTTTCATATTGATTTTTATTTACATGAATTACAAAAATTACAAAAATCAACAGCAATGAAATGTGCGTAAATAAATTGTTAATTAATCAAAAGCATTAATTTACTTTATGTAATCAATTATTTATATGATTGGAAGAAATAAAAAAAAAAACAGAAAACATCACTCATACACATCAAGAAATTCAAAAGGCAAATGAAATCGAAAAATATATTAACTTCAATTTACAGATGTTTGAATACCCTTCACACTTCCATTTTTTTTTTAAATCATGATTCAATTGAATAATTATATTTTAAAAATAGTTAGAGACCGACCGAAGGTTCGGTTTCGGCTGAAAATCCTGTTTCGGTTGGACACTATAAATAATATAAATATGTGTATGGGGTACAAAAATAAGGTTTGTCAGTACCAACTGTTAGCTCAATTGATCTAAAACTAAGTGATAGTGATAAGAGTGACTGATAAAGCCCAATCTATCCTCTTAGTCACGCTGATTATTTCCATTTATACGTTACAAACATCACTAATAAGTTGTTATACTCACAATAGAAGAAATTAAATGAAACGCACGCACGCAAAGTTAATTTGTGGAAATAAAATGTATCATGAAACGACAAAGGCAGAACAACAAGACTATAATATAACATATACATATACATATACTATATCAATAATAACTACTATAGTACTATAGTTTCAACAGCAATGACCGAGCGATATTTATTTACTTTTTTGTGGATGCCACAATTGGGCAAACACCCGCACAATCATACACACAGATACTAACTACAGAGAGCAATGTCGATACCACCACACCAATATGCATGTTAATTAGCCAACGTTTAAATAAATATCAATAGCAATAGCAATAGCAATAGCAATCGAAATAGCAACAGCAATAGCAAAAACAATATCAAAAGGCACGTAGTCACATGTAGTTAATCGAGCTGTTCAATATATTCGATTTGGTTAACCAAACAGTAAACAGAAAATCAGTTCAGTTACCATATCTTTTTACATAATCTCAGCAATCAACATATTCCTCGTACACATTTGTGTGTGTGTCTGTCATTTAATAAAGGATATAAACCCAAAGGAAAATAAAGATCCAAACAAATAAAAGTATACACATGTCAGTATAGTATGAGTAAGTGTGGGTTCGCGTATTTAGGATCAACTTTGCCAAATGAATGCACAAATGGGCGACATTTAATTAGTTTTTAGACGCGAAAAACACATGACACATGAATTAGAACAGAATGCAATGCTTTGCTGTGTTCAATGCAATAGAAAATTGGGTGGATTTGTTGATTTTATACTATTTACATGCTAATGCTTTTTCAGTGCTGAGCTGAGAAGTTCAACAAATTAAATGTGGTTATTTTGGTGTTGCCACTATGATGTGCTCATGGTGTTTTTGTAGCAGTAGATTAACGCGTAATTTGAATTCTTGCTTAATTTTCAACTGGTCAACCATAAGTTAGAAATGTTTGACAAACCCAGTATCGAATAGGAGTATTCCTTTCCCTTCTTTGTGGTTTTACCTATAATGTCTAAATTATATGTTGACCAGGGAAAACTTTTGCAAAAGAACATCAAATTAGTAAAAGTTTAACCACACAAATATTTTTTAACAAATTTTCTTCTAAAACTTTAAATTTTTCATTTCCAAAGTAACTTTAGCATATTTCCTTAAAATTTGTTCTACAAAAATTATGTTATCAATCTTAAAATATTCATCATCTATGCATTTGTTCAATGACTTTTGTGAATATTTGTTGCTTATATAAAATCCATAAATAATAACGCGCATAGTTGTAAAGTTCATTCGAGCATAAAAAGACAATTTTTAATAAATACATAATTTGGCTTTGCCACCACATACTACTATGACTATATATGAGAGTGTATGAGCAACCACAGCATGAGGTCTTAGTGTTTTGGCCTAAAACTATGCTACAATTTATTTACAAAACTCTTTTCAATAGTATTTTCTCTTTCATGCGCTTGGCATAGCTTAGTTTAGCTCATCTCATCTTTTACCATAGAGTAAAGCCTGGCATGAACGCCTCAATTTTGTTGTTATTCTTTCCATGATTTTAGTTTGTTTTCCATCATGTTTGTTAGTTTCACTTTCACTGCTTCTACATACACTACTAATTCTTTAGATATATTTTTTGTTTCTTTTGTTATTTTTGGCAAACCACTTTTCAGTGCAGCAACAAAGCCTTGACCCATAAACCATGAACAATGCATATACCAATAGTATACATTCACTTTCTCTTTAAGCATATGTGAATGTTTGCAAGTGTGAATATTTATATTTACTTTCTCACACACACACACACATACATAGATCAACCAGAGAAAACAAAGTCCCAATGTGTCAGCCTTGGTTGGTTGGTAATATTTTGGTTATATGCTCATATAAATCTGTTTGTTTTTTCTTTATGTGGTTATTATGCAGAAACTCTGTGCTTCCTCCAAGTAGCTTTGTGTGTTTCTTGATTGTTTTTTGAAACATTGCATTTTTGTACTTAAAATATCTCCAAAGATATTTGCATCTTAAACTATTATCTTTTGTTGTTGTTTTATTTTGGAATTATTACTTTTAAATTGTAAATTGTTATGAATGATGAATTATTTTATGAAGAATATAATAGTTTGCAGCAATTTGATATCATGGGAATTTAATCGCCTTTAAAGAAAACAATAGAAATATTGCAACAAGAAGACATGAATTATCTTATTATATGAGTTTTATTTGTAGAGAAAATCTTTTGAATTTTTATTGTGTAAGAGATTCAATTGATAAGCATATCTTAAATCAGAGGAGAACTAAGGTGATGATTATATAAATTGGCTGTGTGTCTTAAGTATCATAAAACACAAGTTTTTCTTCAATTTTATTAACTCATTTTTTGATATTGTTTCAAAAACGAAACAAGCAATAAGTTTGCATGCATTGCTATTCGATGAATTTTTTTACTTCACTTTACTCTTCTATTTATTGCTGCTTTTATTAACTATTTTTTTGTATTATTTTTCCACCTACTTTTGCTTGGAATACATATTGGTACTCGTATATGACCATCATACATAGAATCTGCCACCAATGTTTACACAAAGCACAGCTACAGCTCTCTGATCAAGTCAACCATGATGGAGAATATTTAGATAAAAAAAAATTTTCATGAAAAAACTAACTCTTGGACAAAGTCAATATGTTTTCTATGCAAAAATGAAGCGCTGCCCATTCGATGCAATGACAAAGTAAGCCACATGTCGCGCCACATCGTGTGATTCAAAAATCGAATGGGAGGCGTTGATCTTTTCGTGAATGCAATCAGAAAGTATTCATGTGAACTAATACCAAACTCCAGGGGCATCAGAAAAGCGTACCTACAAAGAGAAAAAATGCTTGATATTGTTTTGTAATGATGGTGCGAACCACAATCGTGGCATCTATCATAACAACACTGTCTGCAAATGTGAGATATGCGATAAATATGTACACCTCAAACGTTTTGTAGAATATCACAATATAAAATATTTTTTTATCAAACAGCTAGATTTTTCACGTGAATCTATTGTAAATATTCATCTTTATGGTTCACTTGATCAGAAAGTAACAGTTTTGCTAAGAGTAAACATTGGTGGCATATTCTTTGATGCCCATATACCAATCAGTGTTTCAACAAAACCAACTAATAAAGGCAGCAATAAATAAAATAGAGCAAAGAAATACAGTACAGTAAAGTGAATGAGTGAAATGACTATGATAATGTTATACTTTAAACGGTGAAATATGATACGATATAAAGTCTTACTAAATAGATAGCTAGTTTGTTACTATAACTATAGTTTCATAGAAGTTTGATACAGTTTTTCCTAAACAGCGGTTTCTTCTTTCACTGTCGGTATGCAAAAATCTCAATGTTAAACTGACTGTAAATAACGTACTGTAAATAAAGCTCTGACAAGTCTTTCGAGCAGCATGGATAGAAATCTTTACTAGATTTTAATATTAGAATATGCTGCTGTGCCCCAAAAGTTGGATTCTATATGTCTAAACTGATTATTTGAGGCAAAGTTTGGAATGAGAAACAATCTGTCATTTCATTTTATCCAGGAGAATTAATTTTCTGATATTTGTGCAGGAATTTTTATTTGTTAAAATAAAATTAATTATTGAATCATTTAAACATAATCGGACAATTAATAAAGGATTTTGGTCTCATTCTTCAAACTTCAACAATAATCGACTGGCCAATTCTCATTCAAGAAACTCAATTGGAAACTGTGTAGTACCAATTATCTTTATATATCAAAATGAGTTAATTATTAATATGATTTTTATTTTAAATTATTTAATGAAGTAATAAGGAAATAAGGGACACCACTATGAAAACTATTAACTCACATTTACACTTCATTCAAGTGGTCACAAAGTAATTTACTCCTTCCGTCCTTTCAAAAGGCTCATCAAAAGGCATTTTTAATGAGTTATAATTATTTTCATATTAAAATTAAAAATGAAAAACAAAAATTATTTAATGCCAATAATTCATTTGAGTGAAAATAACAGAATAAAATATGATCTGTAAAAGATTCCAATAGTATCAGACCAATTAAAAGAACTCATTGCAGTTACTTGACCCAAAGACCAAATTGGTGGACCAGACACAAATTGAGATCTGTCACTGTCTGAAGTTTATATTATACTTTCATTTTATGTCATCGGTGAAGCGGTGATGAGGATGACAGTCAGTTTCATGTGGTAATTAATATGAGTGCCAACGAAATATTTATTTACACTTACAAAGAGACACAGATACTATGCTCAGACAGATACATATGAAGAAAAACATACAATTTGCCATATAAAAATGTTGAAGCACAAAAATAAACAGAAAATATATGGAATGGACAGATATTTTATCTCTGAAGATATATGTGAGTTTGTATAAATTGATTTACATTTGTGTGAGTGTGTGTGTGTGTGAGTGTATGATTCTGTTAATTAAATGTGTCGAACATACAAGTAGACATTAAATAAAGTTTAAATATTTAAAGAAAGTGCAATTAAAGTGCAAAGCTACTCAGATTTCATAGTATTACCATTTACATATAGTATATATACAGTTCTTTATAATTTCATTTGTTATTTAACTAAAGAAAAAATCAGTAAAACAGGCTTTAATTTAATTATAATACAAATATAAAATTAAAATAGATATCATGTAAAATAAGAAAGGTTTATTGTACATATTTATTTACACAATATTACGGTAAGTAAAGTTTTATTCGGGGTAGCCCGTGGCATGGTTGGAAGTCTACAAGAAGAAGAGTTGTGGCTGTTGATATAAATGTACTACAACGGATAACTTTAAGTTTGTCAGTATTAAAGAGTCATCTTGTAACTTTCGATAAGATTAAAGTTCATTTTTTGGTTCACCTTTATACGTATATGGATGTTCTTTTCACAAGTGACTAATTCTCAAGTAAGAAAGTGAGAAAATAGCATACGATCGATTCAATGATCATGAAGAGTGGGACGCTCCCAATTGCTAACACAACATGACTCAAAATTGATCAGGTTATTCTGCAATCCGTGAATTTTCTACTGTTTAGGCAAAAATGGCCTAACAATAACATTCTACAAAAAAAAAAACCCAAAACTCACATAATCGGTTGTAAATTTATTTTAAAATTTCATCTGCATTCTTCCTCGGCATAATTTTTTCTCCTTATCTTTCTTCATGTAGACTTCCCAGGGACACGTATCATAGCGATCAGTACCTTTGTAGCACTTGCCGATCCTTTCCATCTCTTTGTCATAACAATATTTTGTTCATACTTCAAGTTACAAATGAATGATATTACTTTGTTTAGAGGTTTTTAGAAAGGACAAGGGGTTTAATTTGTAAAGAATATAATACTACTACAGGGTATTCTGAATGATAGTTACTTTACGCAATAGTCCCATAGACAACAGATGCCAAGAATATTCGTGAATTACATAAAGATTGACTTATACCCTTGGGTGCATTTTAATTTAGAACAAATTTATAAGTTAGTTCCGGGGACTGTACTATTAGCATGCATTTACTTGGAACTTAACTAGTTGTATCTGAATTTTGCAGCAATTTGCCTCCAGATTGCTGCAATAAATGCATTTCATTGCTAGAATACTCCAAGGCACGTTGAGCTTCCTTTATCATTCATTTCAGACTAATTAGTTTACATGCCCTACCACTCAATATAAAGCACTATGAACAACGACGATGCGCCGCCAAACCTTCACTTCATATATCTATCAGACGAAATGAATTCCATAATATTTTTTAAGATATTCTTTTCATCTTCTGGGCATACATTGATACAAAGCAATGATGAGTTAACATGAACAATGCTAGTATCTTTCATAATAAATATTTTTATAAAATTACTATGCATTCACTTTCCCATAAACGTGTATTATTTCCACCTAAAAATTTCTCAATTGATTTATTCATATCTTTCTCTAAGAGTTAAGTAATTATTTTTGCCATAAAGTGTCCTTAACATGCATTAGCCAGGATATAATAAGCTATTTCACGTTCGTAAGCTTAACAAAACTAATAAGAAGCATTAGCAACATTTTACCAAAGTTACTTTGTAAGTAGGTTTTTCGTTTAGAGATACAAGTGAATATTGGAATATACCAGTACATAATAATCTAGTCACAGTAATCGAAATATTTATAAGGACACTTAATAGAATTGGTAAGTTAATGAAATAATAGAAAATTTCTTATTGATTCTTAATTTTCTTCATTTTTTTTTAAAAGATTTAATGACATTTGTCTGAGCAAAATTAGTCTGTGTTCTAGAGGTGAACTTATAAATATTTCATCTACTGTATGCGAAGTCTTAGTAACTACTTACCTGACTGTGTAGCTCTTCTAATACCATTAAGTTTCCTATTATGACTTTTATTGTTGGAAAAAGGAGAAGAAAACAAAAAAATACTCTGACTTAAATAATTAAAACCAAGTTGTTATTTTGCATTACCATACTTACTACATTTGCATTTCTTTCTTTCCTTCTTTTGTCTTTCTTTTCTCCTTCCACAAGAGTATCTTAACACTACTAGTATATTTTCTTTACTCTTTTGGAAAACGTTTATGTAACGCTGCGCCTTCGTGTATGCAATACAATTTACTCATTTCTCATTTACATAAAACTCTTACTAGTACTTAGATGGTTTCATATGTTAGTATGAGAATAGTATGTGCGATGCAGACTTTCTTTCTTCTTATTGTTGCTTAAAAATGTTTCCTTTCAAAAATTATAGTAAAACAAGAACGTGCAACTTTTTGCGTTATGCCACATTTTGCCTTTTTCTCGGGGTTTTCCTCATTAACACGCTTTGTCCTCGTTTCAGCGCATTCTATGTCAATTTACACAAAAATTTCCTTACCTTTTGTTTTTGCATCATGTATGTAGAATGAGTAGTAGAGTAAAGATGAAGAGTAGGTGAATATATGAGTGGGTGAAGTATGAAACTTTATAGTAACTTTTTTGTTATTGTTGTTTTTGGTGGTGGTGTTTGGTGTTGTTGATGCTGTGTCAACAACAAGTGCATGTAAGAGAGAAGAGACGGAAAACGCAAAGCACTTGCGCTTGGCTTAAACTTTTGGTAATAGTCGACATTAAAACTAATCTGCATTGCGAGCAACGAACAACAACAGTAACAACATGTGACAAACATTGTTATAAATGCTTATTTAACTAATTTTCAACATATGCAAATATTTACATACTTGCAACATTCATGCGTCGTTTATTTCATAGAGGTTTCAGACAACATTTGCGGCATAATTTTGCAGTTGCAAACAACCAACCAACCAGCCAACCAACCGACTTCAAGCTCCTAAGTGCGTTTCACCTCACAGGTGTTTGCTCTGAAGTGTCTTCATGTCCCTTTGTCCTTCTTATGTGGTGTTGTGAAACTTTACAAATTAATGTCGCAATTAGGCCGCTCTTAATTTTAAGTACTTACTATAACATTTTGTTTGCTTGTTTGTTTGTTTGTTTGTCTGTACAAGTAAATGCTTGGTTTGCTAAGTGTAAGTTTAATGTTGGCTAATTGAAATGCCATAAATCTCCGACAAACGATTGACATGACAGGATAGGTTTTTTGTTTTTTTCTGACCCCTGAAATCCAATTAGACTCATTGACAACAATTAAAATTATTGTCAACCATCATCATTGTCATCATCAGTTTTAAGCAGTCAAGCATTGACTTAATTATATTGCCAATCTTTTTCTTCAACTTGACTTGTTTTCACTTTCTAAAAATTTCGCAACATTTTTTCCCCAACCCCTTTCCCCTTTTACATTCTACATCCTTTTATAAATGCTTCTTATTAGTTTTTCTATTTCTTTCACTGTGCTTCATTTCTTGGTATTTGCTTTTCAACTTTTTGCACTTGCAATATGCTTTTTATGTTGTTGTTACTTCTGAGAAAATTGTCACCGACAATGCATTAAAGACTTCGGTTGCCATGGCGCTTATTAAAATTGCTGAATGGAAAATTTAATATTAAGCAACTTGGTGCAACTGCAAAATACATGGCTAAAAATATTTTCCTTGTGTGAATAGAACGTGAGAAAGTTTTCATTAGTTTTCTAAAGAAAAAAATTTGTATGCCTTAAGAGTTTTGCGTTTTATTAATAAAATATATTATTTTTTTGCTAAAAATATCTCATTGTAAAGTGTATAAATATCGAACAAAAGATTTAATTCAATTGAAAAGTTTTAAGATTAAAAGTTTCTACATAAAGAATGTTAAGAAAAACTAGTAGAGAGACACTTGACTTTGGTTTCCTACCTATCACGAATAGTAATTTGTTTCTTTCTTTTATATTTCACTCATCATCAAAGTCTTCTCTAGAAAAGAGAGGCAATCAGGGGTGCCACAGAAAACTCTTCCTCCTCTATTCCACCAGATTTCCGATTTTATGTTTCACAGAAAACTCTTTTAGGACTGTTTGATTCCTCCTTTTGTGTTTTTGTATGCTGACAGCCCTATTAACATTCAGTTGAAGCGGTTTGGTTATTCGATAAAATCACAGAGTGGCCGAGTGGAATGCAAAACTCCATATGACGAAAACACTAGAGTTTTCTGTGGCACCCCTGAATACAAAATTTTTGTTCTCTATTTTGAGAATTTAGGAATCAGTTCTTATTAGTTGATCTAGTTTATATAGCAGTTTCCTGTGTCTTCCAGTATCATGTGTCTTCTTAAATGTACCAACAAATGTAAGGTCTTTGCAGTTTATTCCAAAATCTAAACAAATGGATGAAGAATATAATGATAATGCTGAACCCTTTAACGCTTTCCTTATAGGCTCTACGATGTCTCCTTAGGTAAGGTTAGATTACTCAGACCGTTCACAAGTAAACTTAAGTTCACCTAGAAGCCTTGCGGTCCATTCTTATTCCTGATTATAATTAAAGAAAGGAAAGGGTTTCTGGTATATGGGGGCTTTGGGTAATCACATGCTATCCAAAGTTGGTCTCAGCCTCTTAAACCAATCTGAGGAATCTACGTACAGAGACCAAACAGTAGATATTTTGCCAAGCTACCCAACTCATCAAAGAATGGATTCACAAGAAAACGGAATTCTCTAGCAAAAAAGGAGGGCAGTCACATAGGTGATGAGTAATACTCTCCGGTTTCTTCTTATCTTCACAGCTACGACAGAAGTCATTATATGCAACGTGCATCTTTTGGCCCATCTGTCCGATTGTGCTGTACCCAGTTTGCAGTTTCGTCATCTCCTTCATTTTAGCATAACCAAATCAAACTATCACTTTATAATAATTGTCAAATTATTACATGATAATTTCAACAGATGAGTGACTCTGTAAGTGATTATGACTGACTCTGTGAGTGATTATGACTGAATGCTTACTCTTATTTTCTTTTAGTGAAATTAGTGGAAATCAGAAATAAAGTTCTTCTATTGATATATTCACTATTTTTTTTGCATTGCTCACCCAAAACAGTCAAAATGACTTAAAAAAGTAATTTTCTTTCACGAAACTATTGCAACCAAAGAGCTTTCTACTGCTCAGCCCACTAAAGAAGAACTATAAGTAAATTGAACCACAGAACTCTAATCCAAGGCAAATACATTACAAAATCACTTGAGCTTTCATTCATTTCATTCACTTATTGTGAACACGATGTGGCAAAGTGTTTGCCCCAACCACAAATCACAATGAATTGAAATCTGCAGCATGCAATAAGCAACAAGCAACAATTGTTGCACTTTGAGTAGTTTGAATTGAGTTGGGTTTTGTCTTTCAACTTGCAACAAAAGCAACAGTTAATTACAACAATTTAGGATAGAGTCTTAGCGCTTTGGACAATAGTAATTTCTGTTATTTTCCACTTTATAAAAGCAATTTAATCATTCTTTGTGAGATTTTATTTCTTTTTTTTTTTACCATGTTAGTACTATAATTATAGCAAAAACTTGAAATCATGGAAAGTCACACATTTCTCTTAGTGGTAAATCTGTAATCAGAATTAAAGTAATTTTCATTTGCCACTTGCAATAGTATCTTCTATCTGTTGCTTTAAGACTCACTCACTCACTGGACATGAAAATCTATTCATCTCGTTACTTATTCATCTATTAAAATGCATACAAGCTCAATAAATTGTCGCACAGTCAAGCACGGCACAACAAGGAAATCCTTTAACAGTAATGCAGCATCATTTAATTTATTTATTTTTTGTAAATATATGCATCTTCATGTACTACGTATAATGAATGCTTTATATGCCATATTATATATGTACATAGGTATATACTATATTTATTGATTGTAAGGACAACAAGGCTTTTCAATATTTTACTTACATGTTTTATAGCATTTCACTCAGGATTTAATTCAATTTGCACGTTACAAAATTGTTATTTTCCTTATGAAGGAAGGCATCGTCGTGGATCGTGCAGAGTTAACTGACTGTCTGTCAGTTCCAGAGGTCCACATGTGTCAATGAATACGTATACCATAGCATAGCAGTCAGTCTATAGTAGATAGTATCTACTGTTGTCTATAGATGAGTTGAAGTTGGTTTGTCTTTGGTTTGACTGCTTGTAAAAATATATGTACATACCTTCATACGTATATGTGTAAAATGCAATTCAAAAGTTGGTCTTTCGCTGATCTGCATATACCGAACTTTTCTCACTACCATATATGTGACTGTGTACATATATCTTAACATATTCCCTTCTACTTGGTTACGTTTCGATTGCAATTGCCGGTTGAAATAAAACAACAAAAAAATTGTTCATTCAGCATTTCATTTTCAAGTTCTCTCAATTATTTTGCGTTTTTTTCTTGTTATATTATTGTATATTTTATTTTTTATTGCAATTATCTCGTTATTTCTCATGATGTGTTTCGGTTTGCTTCATTCATAAGAACGAGATAGAGAGTCGATACATTTTGCTTACCCCTCTGATTGTATCAGTGTCCCATGTTCTGTACTTCCTGCCTGCCGCCGTGAGCTTGTTTCACTTGTTTTACTCAATTGGCAACGCTTTTCGTGTTATTGTTGCTGCCGATGATGTTGTTGCTGTGTCTCAATTGCTGTTGCTCCTGCTGTTCTTGCTGCTGTTACTGTTGATGATGAGCATGACGACAACATTATTCTGGTTACTGCAGCTGGTGTGTGTGCTGCTGATGAAAGCGATACGCCATGAGTTGATGACGATGATGATGCCGCCACTTATTTGTGTCTGCCTCAGATGCACACTTGCATTGCCTCAGTACATGATACTTGAATGACGCTTCATATTAAAATAAAGACTGCAGATTGCAGAAGGGAGTATAGTTAAGTCAGCAGTTAAAGACAAAAAGACTTCAATGCAAGTGTAGCCAATTTAAGTGTTTTTAACTTAGAGAGTATAACTTCAGTGGCTGGGTGCACTTGATTTTGTTGCTTCCATAAACATGCTTGCTGCAGCTTCTATCAGTAGTCAGTACCAATATAAAACTATCTAAAGAAAAAAGTTCTAAACAAAGCATACGAAGTATGTATGAGTACTAAGAGTTCTAAACTAGTCATATTTAAATGAACGGAAGTCTCAAACTAACTAAGCAATTCTTATAGATTTTTTCTTTAGTTAATAAATTAATTATTTTTAAATTGAATGAAATACAATAATAAAAAAATCTATTGACCATGGATAGATACTTTTTAGATATTTTGTAGATAAGACACAAACGCTTCCACTTTGCACGAATGTTCTATGCTGAAGGAGTTAAAAGTTACAAATGAGGCAGACGTGTGCTTGAATACAATTCTGGCACCCTTTTGCTTATCGTATAGATGATTTTTGTACATAAGTTTATATGTATTCGTAGACATGAGTATGTACTACTATGTCTGGATGTTGATGAGAGCAGGTGTTCAAACTTATTTATTAGGCAATGCAATGAGTTTGGAATGAACGAAGAAGAAGCTAAAAATTAAGTGTTAACTTCTTAAAACATTCAAAAATTCAGGTCTCCGACTAAGAAAAAGAAGCCAGAAGATTATCTCGATGCAGACGAGATGTATTTCTTGACAGTAAAAGCATTCTATCAATAGAATTAGAATGTTGGGCAAATTTTCCTGGTTCTTAATTCTGATGTACCAAGAGTTGCTCTGGGAGTTTTGAAAAATATAATCCATATGTCTAAATTGTTATGTCTTCTCTTAGAAAAGAATTTGGTTCTTAATTTCCATTTTAATAAATTGCTAATTTTGGTGTTTCTTTTTTCAAAAGAAACAGGACACATTCTTCACGTGCTTCTTTGAAACAAAGACATCAGAGAGATCAATCAATCTTATCATAATTCGACAAATAAATAAATTGCTTTTTTCTTAGTTGTTAAAACACATCAATAAGGATCATCTGAACCCTTTTCATTTTAAAAACAAGGCTACCAACCGAAAACATATACAGGTGTATATTATACGAGTATTTTTTATATATAAGTGTATTCTTCCCATTGAAAATCCTAAGTTGTCTAAGTTGCAATACACAAGTACTAAGTATGAGAGTAATTTGCTGCACGCGAACCCGACAATCTTTTCAACCGTTTGCAGTAACATCCGCTACACTTAGTTGCTGCTGCTGCTGCCACTCATGCGTATGTCCAATACAAACTTTGGCAATAAGAACGACTTGGCCTGGCCTGGCCTGGCCTGACAGGCATGGTGTGACTGGTCTTGGCCTCAAACGCGTAATTATTTATTTATAAATGGCAGTGGCAGTTAGAGTTCTCAACTCTTAGAGTAGTGTAGAGCAGTGTTTCGTCTGTTGGCGCACAAGATTGGTGCTCATATTGTTGCTGCAGCTGTTTATGTTGTTGCCACCAATGTTGGAGTTGCTGCTGTAGTTTGTGTTGCTGTCATTGTAGCAAAAACTGGTTTATTTTGTCTACTTCATGCATTTCATGCAATTCGCGTGGCATGGCAACTTTCTGCATCATGATGATGATGATGCTGATGATGCTTCTGCTACTGAAGCATCAGTAATGGAGCTCAAATTTGTTCTTGTTGTTCTTATTGTTATCGAGTCGAGTTGAGTTGAGTTGAGTTGACTTGCTGCATCTGTTTTATATTATCCCATGCCATGCTTGCCACAATTTGCTGCACTTCATAATTGTTTTGCATATTTGCGCCTTTGGTTAGATTTTAATCTTTTGGTTTTTGCAATCATTCTTCTTGATGCTGTTTTTGCTGTTCTTATGTAGTAAAAACTATGTTCACTTTTAAACTCCTTTAAGTTTCTTACTTAGTAGTAGTACTAAGAGGATGCATCTTGTTTTTGTTGTTAGCATCAATATATCAATACAAATTATTAACTATTAAGTGCTGCCTGCTTTAACTTGTTTAAAATAAGTTATGACTATTTTGGTTTAGTAGCTTATTTCTCCATAATTCTTAAGTGCAACTTTTCCTTAATTAAAAGATATTTAACTACTACTATGCACTTAAATTTGGTCATTATAACTAACATAAATGGCTTGCGGTTATTTATTTTCACAATTGTAGCCTCGAAGCGTTTTGTTTCTAAAGAAGTTTACATATCTAAAGGAAGGGTTACATCCTAAATTACATGTTTAAATAATTAACTATGAAATTTATGGTTAATTAAATTACTCAAATTTGGTATTTGGTGGTATTACGATTTTAATATCTTAAATAGCATTTTAATTAAATTCTGTTCTAGATACTCTTTGATAATTTGGAATTTATTTATTTATTTAATATTACAGCCAATGAAAAACTAACAATTACTTAGAATTTACAGGAAGTAAGACGTTGAGATGGAAAAATAAAACAGTATGCAGATTATGAAAGTAGAATAAAAATGATAGTTCAAAATTAAAATAATAAGAAATTTAAAAGGAAAGGAAACAAAACATTAAATACATAATTATTAAGTGTCCGCATCTTTGTACTCGGGGTATTCGAAATATGTTTTCATTAGCTGCTATTTTATTACAATTTTTACAAAAAATTTGCAATATTAAATTTACTTACTTTTGCTTTGCCTAAAACAGTCGAAAATTAACAAAAAAAATTATTTAAAATACCAAAAATTGGTAACAGTACTCAGAATTTAATTAAAAATTAATATGTTCTGATTTTATAGGTCGATTTTGATTAAATAAATGCAAAATTTTAAAGGAAGCTTGGTAAAATGTACCATTGAAAACTGCATTCAAATTGATTATGCCGTTTTTGAGATTATCGTGAGATTGCCCCTTCTTACTTTGGATATTGGATAGATAACCATAAACAAACTACAAATTCCGGATTCAGTCAGTGTGAGATGGATAGGTTATAGTGGCTTTACAGTGGCTCGTATTACGAAGATTCAGTTTTGTGCTTTACAGTGCTATTTTAACATCACGAACAGCTGTTTTTTGTTTTGATTATGTGTGGCGTGCAACAAAAATGGAAGAAGAAGGCACCTGACAATCACAAAAAGTGAAAAAATTATCAAAATGCTGCCAACTAACATGTAAAAATTGCCCAACACTGTTAAGACTGACCATATGAAAAAACCGAATCTAAGCATATCAATTTCAGATTAGCGTCTTTCAATCGAATCACATCTACAACAACAACCCCTCAATTTTGTCATTTCCTTGTTGTTGTTGTCAAGTGTAACTCGAATTAATAGTCGCATCTTCATAGATTCGAATCTTTGCCACTGAAAGTGTTGGATGTAAGCAGCTTCAAAATTCTACAACAACAAAAGGCAAATTCATAAATTTCAGGGTTTCTTTGGTTAAGCTTATTAAGAAATAGCTAAGCAGAAGCTAACCAGGACTGGAAAACTTCTGAGAGTGGAGACAAGATGTTTTGTAGTGTGAAATGTTACAATCTTTTTGTTATTGCTGCCAACTTTGTATGTGAGAAAACAACAGATGATGAAAGCAAATATTTGTAGTTATTTGATTTTTTGTTAAAGGGAGCTACAAGAACTATGTGCATGCACTGCAATTTGTTTTAAATCATGTATTTATCACAAAGTTTCAATTTTAAGTACTAAAATTTGCCACAATGTTCTACTTGTGTGTGTGTAATCAAAACAAAAAAAAAAAAAAAACAGCTGTTCTTTTAGCAAAAAAACTGTGTGATCGGCTGTTTAAAAATTTATTATGTTCAGTGTGAATAGCCTAAAACACATGTAGGGGGAAGTTATTTGTGCACCTACCTAGGGCTAGCTGTAAGGACGTAGAGGCAGCTATTTTGCTACTCACTATTTGTCTCGAAAGTTTATATAAGTATTCAATAGTTAATACGATATTTTGTGAAGGAACACAAAGAAAACTAGCGTAGTAGTATAACAAATAACTGAACAAAACCCTGGCTACGACCTGGGCTCGCGGAAAATATGTCTAGTGGTTTAAATAGGAGCACAGAATTTAGAATTGACTCAAATGCCCTGGTGAATCCACAATACCGGTAATAAGTTTATGTCGGAAGTTTATACCTATAACTTTATATACGGCAATGTTTCAACTATGAACGATCTATAAGAAGAAGCCTGCTTGAGTAAGATGGCAAATCTGCGCTATGATTTCAATTTATGCCACTAAGTATAAAAAGAAAGAATTGCTTTTGTATTGTATTGAGGGGAATAGACGAACGAACAGTATTAAAGTACTGGGCTGACTAGAGAGAAGAAAGAAGCTTGTTAGTGGCGGGATCATTAAATACATATGTAATAATTTATTTTGTTTTTACAATGTACGAAAATAATAATAATAACGAAACACTTATAAGATTTGAGCATCAGATATTTTATAAGATTCCTCAATTATTCAGGTTGTTTCTCTATGAAATTGTGGCATTACCATGATTATTATATGGCCAAAGTGAGCTAGTTTTCATAACCTGCTACTGATACAACCCAACTTAACTTGACTGCATAATTCTAATTCATGCATTCCGTTCTTGTGATGTAAAACTCTGTGGTTTTACAAAATTATCCAGCATACGTGTATTTTTAGCTTAACCATTTATTACTTGCACAATTTTATTTAAATATAATTATATAATTTTTCACACTATTTCGTGTTAGTAATTTCATATTTTTCGTTGTGAATTTTTATTAATATTACAGTCTCTTAGAACCCTTTTTAAACTTTCATTTTCCTTTATATCTATGTTGCAAACCAAGAAACCGCGACCAAAAAAGCAAGTACATTTACTACTAACTAATGATGTCATAGCCATGGCAACTAGAAATTTTGGCTACTGTCAAATTCTTTATTATATTTTTTACTTTGAATTTATGGCATCGCCACTCTTTGAACACTTTTTCGTGTTACCGAACCGAAAGTGTTCTTGCACTGCATACTTGGTAGCAGAAGTTTTTGCCAAAAAACTATATTTTTCCTTTAGTATTTTACCATAGTCAAAATTTTTTTAGGAAATGATTTTAGTATGCGAAACTTGATTTACGAAAATAGTGTTTAAAATTCAAAAATGTTGTCTTGCATATGAAAATTTAAAGGAAAGCAAATAAAAATGAGTTCATTGTTTGTTTGTGTTTTTCGTCTTTTGACTACTTGAAAAAGCTATCATAAAATTAAATCTCTGTTCATGTTCATAGACATGGTTACTTTGCCATGTTTTACAAACAAGAAATAGTACAAAAATGCTTTTAAAAGAACCAAACCAAAGCAAACTTTCTGCCGGAAATCAGCGACAAGAATATTTTGTCTATAAACAGGGAATGAGAAGAAGTCTCCAATAGTAGTAGTAATAGTAGAAGTATCCAAAAAAGCAACCATAAATATTGTCTATTCTGTAAATACCAACCAAACAACC
Organism: Amiota communis; assembly: GCA_037043315.1. Lineage (NCBI taxonomy): Eukaryota > Metazoa > Arthropoda > Insecta > Diptera > Drosophilidae > Amiota > Amiota communis. Next base: position 178,808 of record JBAMAV010000322.1, read on the forward strand.
AACAAACATTGTACTACAATACAAATTTTGGTTGAAAAGTAAAGCGTGTATAGAACACAAAGTTTGCCTAATACAAACATTGATTGTCCATTTTCAGTAGTATTCTTCGTTTTCATTTGGTTTGCTTTTCTTCATTTCTTTTTTGAATTTTTGGCAGAGTGGGTATAATGTATTACTACAACTTCTAGTAACATAGAGAGAGCCTATCTAAACATTATATGGTCTTTGGTTTTTTTCAATTTTTTATTATAGTATCATCTTCCGGTCACTTTGTCATTTTTCTACAACATATTTCAAAGAGTTACAAGAGTCAAGTAGCCCGTTCATTCATACGATATATGTACTCACTCATAGATACTTACATTGTTACAATAGTTAGTAGTTTGTTTATTTAACCAGTCCATGGTTTATCCATAATGGTTTTTTATTATTATTATTTTCGTTGTTATTATTGTTGTTTCTCTGTAAAGAGTTCAGTGTTCGAGTGTGTTCTGTTTATGGCAGAAAATGTATTGTACAAAACTTGTAGTATTATAGCCTCAGAGTTCTATTACTGTGAATTTATGCTGATAGATGAAAGCGACAATTGGACATTTGTCTATGGTATATCTATTCGTATATATAAAAACCAGCAAACGGAAGTTGCATAGACATTATTACTTATTGATTCCATAAAGTTATTTTGTTTCTCGAAGTTGTATCATTCACTACAATTATTAGTGTCTGGATACACTACAAAGAAAATGTGTCAATGAGCATTAATCGATAGAAAGATAAGTTCAATACTTCAACATAAACAGAGGAAGTAATTTTGGAAAGTCATTAAAAACCATTATTATTTTTTATTAATTAAATTGAGTATTTTTGAGTTGTTCAAACTTTCACTTGATTATTTATTAGATTTTATTTAAATTTTCGTAGTTTATTATATTCAAATTGAGTAATAACTCTGAACAAATGTCAACGCTACTATTGCACACAATATTTTCTCCTCAGAGTGGTTTGTGACATACCGATTTGTATACTTCTGAGTCATTGTTCTGGGGTCTTGGCATATGCAATGGATGAGTATGCGGCACATGTCTGGCATCAACCAGCATCACAGCTTCAGGAACTTTGTCCATCAATGGGTGCTTCATTTCTTCCAAATGATTTACGCAATTTTTGCAATATTTTGGCAATGAAACACCCACATTAAAATTAAGTTTTTAATATTTTAAGTAGAATCGAAAGGAAACCTCTCCATATTTGTTTTACGGAAGATTAAAGCTAAAATATTGTCAACAATTTATAGCGCGTGAGTTGACAGCATGACTCTCTGCAGATAGTTCAAAATCGGATCAATAGATGACCACTTGGTACACGAATCAGCAAAGATTCAAAAACCAAATTTATAAAAGTGAATGGCAATCAGAACACAAAGAATTGGAAACAGAAATAGAAGAACAATTTGTTCTCAAAAATATACTTTAATAATCAATGAAGTCTACTTCAAGAGCAATGCATTCATCAACCGATTCTCTAGCATTTTTTTTAAAGAATACTCATAACTTAAATACCATTAAACTAAGAAATCATGATGTGAATGAATGGCATATTTAAGTCATTTGGTTTCACCATGTTAGATAAAAATAACATAAATTGTCATTATAAAAGATTGTTTTAAATTTTGTTGTATTTTCTTACTTTCATTATTTCCATAAACAACTTTAACTCTTATGGTTTTTAATGATTTGTTTAGATTAACATAATTCTGAGAATAAACAAATAGTCTTTAATATTTTGTATGGATTCAAAATTATGAAGATTGATTATTCTCAACATATTTTATTTTTTAAAATTTATTATTTCGAAATGAATTTCCTTTGGTAAATGGTTTTTCTAAGTGTTTTGTGAAGCGCCATACTGAGTTATGTAGTGAGCCTACGAAACACATACGAACCATGATAGATAGATAAATACATAAATACTTAGTATAACATAAAACCAAAAAGTGCCCAGCTCAAGTTTCCTTCCAACTGACTAAAGGCACTTTAAATGCGAACAAGCGGGTGGAAGCAAGTAACAACAATAATATACATACATATATAGGAAGAACTTTTGTCCACAAAATACGTTCAATCGATGACGATGCGTTTTGAATATGAAATTCAATTCAAAAAATACTACATAGTACAAACTACAACAATGAAATAGCAGCAAGCAAAAAAGAAATATAACTAAAGTTGCCTAAGAAGCAAGAAGAGCAAGCAGTCAGTGCGTATGTCAGTAGCACAGTACAACACGCGAACGATTGAATGAATGCGCTGGGTCAACGATTATATTGAGATGGCGTGTGGCATTGTCTGTCCAATAGTCTGACTCCCCATCTGACTGGCTGTCTGTCTGTCTGTCTGTTGGTTGGTCTGTATGGATATATGAATAAATATTGAATGCCCTGGGTTTCATGCATTCATTCGTATGTGGCATACATATGAGTATGTACGATAGATGCTTTAGTTGCTGCCATTGCACCAGCACCAGCACCATCTAGTAACATCATCATTGTTAATGACAGTGATGTATGGTGTTGGCATTGTCGTCATCGTTGGCTGTGGTTCCGCTTTTTGTGTGATGGTTGTTATGCTTAGCATTCGGAACGCATTCGTAACGCATTGTGTCGGATCAAGTTAGTCGGTCAGAATTCGAACTATTTGAACTTTATGGCTAATCAAAAATCACATGAAGACCCAAAAGGCACATACTGCCGCCTAACTGTAAGCGTGGCGTGGTCAGACAGTCTGAGCATGAGTTCTAAAATAACAAAAAAAAAAAGAGAATACATTTCTCCAAATGTCAGATGACTTTTGGTCATTGACAACTTGTTTCCGCAAATTGTGGATCATCATCATGATGATGATGATGGTAATGGTGATTTTGTTTTTATTGTTTTCATTGTTGATAATGATGATTAGCATAACATCTTTTTTCTTTGGTTGCTTGTACTTGATTGATTGATTAATTGACAAAGGAATTGCCGTTAGTGTTGTTTGGTGGCGCATAATTTGCATTTCTAATGGCATCGAATTGTATGCAACATACATACATAGATACAAATACACATACTTATCTATGTTTGTATATACACTTATAGAAATGCAAATGCTTCACTTCCGGCGTATCTTCAACTAAACAGTAGCAGCAACAAAGATCAACATTAACAACAATAACTAAGAATGACAGCAACAATTGTTGTTTCGTGTAGCATAATTATGTATTAATTAAAACAGAAAATTTCATAATTTATAACTACAAATTATACTGAGCTCACTCACTCATTCATATGCTTATTCATTCATTCATTTGTTCATTCATTTGTTCTGTTTTCTTGATTGTTTTTTGCTTTTGTTTCAATTTTCTATTTTAATGCTTTGGAAATTCCTTAGGGCAAACTTTATCCATATGCAGCATGCATGTGTTGTTGCACTTGGTTTGGTTTTTATCACCTTTTGTGTTATGTATTATTAGTATTACTTACAAGTGTTGCACAATTATGAAATTATTATTCATTTATGCATCGTTAACGCACAGTTAAGTTGCAAAATTTTACTTAAAGCCAACCATCTATTGTACTAAGTGTTGCATGCATGTGCTGCAAATTAATGTAGATAAAATCTTTTATGGTGTTTTATTCATTTTATTATTATTTAACATTTCTCAAATGAACTCATATCTTTTCAACACTATTTTTAGGTAATTATGAAAGATTCTAATCTATGCTTCTTGACTAGAATATCACCTGCATTTTTAGAACCCAACAGAACAGTCGATTAGTTCTCAATCTTCTTGTCTTCTGTCTCTCTAGTCTCACATTTTCCAACACATCTTTTTAAGCTTTCATGAAATTGTGTAACACTGTTTTCTGAAAAAATAATCAGAATTTACTTTTCAAACTCGTTTGTCGTAATTTAGTTTACAAACAAATAGGAAATGCCAAATATTTATTATCTTTAAATTTTTCATTATTTTTGTGGCTTAAAAAATCCCATTGGCATCCTACAATGCCTCAACCAGGTAAGTGTGATCTTTTCGAAAGTAATAAATCGTATTTATTTATACTAAAAAAAAAATCTTAACAGATCGATGTGGAAATTGCTGCGAATGCGGTGAAAAATTCAATCCATTCTATATTGGTCCATATCCCGAAAGATCATGTGGACCATATCCATTTGGAGAGTTTGCTGGTTGCCAACACGTTCCAACTAGTGCAACTGGAACAACAGGCAGTACGAATCCAAACGCCAATTGTGCTAGTGGTGGTAAAAGATCTCCTTCTCCTTCTCCTTCTCCTGCTCCTGCTAGTGGCGGTGGTGGTTGTGGAGCGCACTAATTATGTTACATCAGTTTCGAGCACAATCATATGAGAAAATGATGACGATCCTAGCACTGCAAAGGGAATCTATGGTAATGCCTTTGGGATTTTAAATAAATTAAAATTTACAAATATTAAAATCATCTGAAATGTATAATAAAAAAAATTTGGCAACCTACTTATAAAGTATTTATTGACAAAAGGAAAAGTTTAAGTGGTCTTCAGGCAGTGGCTTATTTGCAGTCTTAGCCGCCCTAGGCCCAGGCCATGTAGTAAGTCCCAGCCGCCCCTATCACAGCACTCATCATCTAGACTACACAATGACCAACTTTTTTATTGAATATTTCACACGTCGTAAAATAGAAAACGATCGTTCTCCAGAAAAGTTACAGGCGGGAGTACATGGTGACGGTGAATGGGCTAGAAGGATACATAGGAACATGTCAATGTATAAGTACATATGTAACATACCTATATTTTATACATAAAATGTACAAAAGTGATTTAGGAGGAATATTGTTATACGATGCGGTGCAGACTACACCGTGCAGTGTGGCCCGCAATACGCCATAATGTGTTTTTTGTCACTATTGGCCGCCCCTTATATCTGACCACCCAAGGCCCGGAGCTAAAGAATCTTAGGGCAAACTCGCCACTGTCTGCAGATTTTTTTTTATGTCATCAATATTTGATTGAAACATTTTGAATGACAATCTTTCCATATATTTTCACATAATTTTTTCACATCAATCGTAGTAGTCAATCCAAAAATAATGTTCAATACATAAAAAAATTTCAAAATCCTGCCTCCGACAATGCCACCAGGTTAGTATAACATGTTTTATAATCATATTAAAACCCATAATAATATATTTGCATTTTAAGATACACCAAACTGCCAGAACGATCCTCCATATAATCCATTTTACATTGGTCCATATCCGGAGATGTCATGTGGACCATGTCCATTTGGAGAGTTTGCTGGTTGCGCACACTTCCCAATGGACAGTAGAAGTGGTAGAGGTTTAGTTTACACATGCCCGCCTCCGAATTCCAACAATAGTAATGGTGCAAATACTGGTGGTGCTGTCGGCCCAAATAATCCTTGTGGTGCTGCAAATACAACTAAAAAAAATGAGGAAGGTTGTGCTTGAAAGTTCTATATTTTTGCAATGAAATTAAGAGTAACACTTTATGGAAGTCATCTGAGGGAAGATTAAAATTTGTTTATGGTGGGAAATTGTTTATTTTTCTTTTTTTTTTAAATTTTTCTCATGTCCTTTGAGGTGAACTTATGCATCTGAAGGTCTTAGTTATGAAAACACAGATGCGAGATGATGACTTTAATTCTTCATTTAATCAGTTTGGTTTGATTTGTATCTGCCTCGTGGCTGGAAATGTAAACAACGTGTCCAAGGATATCTTACAGCCAATAATTAAGTGCAATGTGAGTGAAGTGAATGTGTAACTTAACTGTGTGTAGCCACCACACACCACAGATGAAACATTGAGGCAGGCTGATTCGTTGATTAAAGGCAAATGTGTTTGGTTTTCATGAGGTTAAAATTGTCGTAGAGTGGGTCTGAATAAGAAATCAGCTGTTTACTTTCGCTTATTCCGAGAACCAAACACAGAATTAATTGAGAGCGAAATTCTGGTAAGCACTGCGCAAGTGTCGCTCGTACTTCGTATTCATCAGTTCATGTGAAAAACATAGAATGTAGAGCAATGTGTCAGGTCAAAGGCAATGGTTTGGTTTGTCGTCGGCTTTTCGCCACTACTATTACAATGCGCGTACACGAGACCTGAAAGATATGTCGTCGACTTCAATAGCACCTATGGATGGCTCTTTATTTTTGTGTTCTGATATTTGGATGCTTTATTTTTTTTTTGGGCTAAGCGCGATTTATAACGCCCACTGTTGCCCTTATACAACCGAAAGCAATAAGAACGACGATGATGACTACGACAACAAAAACATTTCCTCATGACTGCTCGTTGTTGTCGTCCTATTGCGTGTCCTCTTTTTCTTTTACTCTCTTATTTTGAAATTCTTTTATGTTGCAATGCGTTGCGTTCCACGCTGAATTTATTGCGGTAGGTCGGAATTTTCATTCCTTCAAGTATGCCACCACAAGCACATAACATAGTATACTTAGTATAATATACATAATAGGATATCGAGGTGAATATGTTGTTAGGCTACTACGTATATGGTGAGTGAGTGAGTGAGTGTTTGACTAGGCTTCCTTAGTTGTAGTTCTATTACAATATAATGTTCACTTTGTTAATGCTGCTGCACTTGTACTCATTCTTCTTTTATAACCCTTTCTTTATTTGGTTGGGGTCTTTGTTTTATAGCAAAAGTTTTGGTGGTTTTATGTTGTTCCTTTCATCTATCCAAGGCGCTCGCAAACTGTTAGTTTTTGGTTTTTAGTGCACTTATTTTTTTCAAAGAAATATGTAGTTTTTAGTATGTATGCACCTCAATTTCATAAGTTATCGAAAAGTTTTCCACTCTCAATGTGCTGCGTGTGCACATTGTATAAATTTAGTTAATAATATGATGTTTTATTGTTTAAGGTTAAAGTGTTATGGTTATTTTGAGATTTGTTCCTAGACTTCTGTGAGTAGTTTTCAGTTTAATTTTTGATTTACAATTGACACAATTTTGAACAGTCTAAAGAAATGTTAAAACTGATTTAATAGGAGAATGAGAAACTTTGTGTTTCATTTTAAAGAACTCTTATAGGCCCCATAAACAGTAAGTCGCGAATCGCGCTTCAGCTGTAGACATACTGACTCACCAGGATCATTTCCAACGAGTGTGTCGTTCATTTCCTGCGACTTTCGTAGTGAGTGGTTGTGATATTAATTCGGATAATGGATATGATTGTAATACTGTAGCACTAGATTTTGATTTTGCCTCTCACCTGTTTCGATAACCGATGACTTACTCATGATTCAAGCCAAATATCAAAATCATTTGATTATGCGTGAATCATTGTTGATGTTACTAACACGTACTTATTTCACTAACACTATCAAGCTGACGCGCGAGACGCGACTCACTGTAAATGCGGCCTTTATAGTTATAAAGAATTTTAATGAAAAAGAAAAAACTTATCAGAATAGAAATGCCTTGTGTTCCTTAGATCAGTGGTAATGATCTTCTTATGCAGGCTGCATATTGAAAAAGAGGAATCAGCAAAGACTCCGCCACTTTGGAAACTAGTTGAATTTACAGATTTGCCTCTGAAGTAAATCTTAGAATTCCTGATGAATATCAGAATCTTGGAGGATCTGTTATTATGTCACAATAGGCCCAATTGCAGCCAGTGATGAGGTGTTCTAGTTCTCGCTATTCCCCTTATCTAATATAATCTAATTTTATCCAAATATTAACAAAAGATTGGAAGTGACGCCATTCATTAAAAATAAACCTTTTAATACTAGACACATTCGTCCACTCAAAAGGAGTCAATATTTCAATCTGTTATACAGATTCCATAATTTGTTGATAGCTCTTCTAATGTTCGTACTACATTATAAGATTCCTGATAAAAATCAAACATCCCAAAATGTGTATTAGCAGAGAAAATATACTTTTGTCTTCTGTTCTTATTACTTAAGAATGTTGTTTCATAGAAAATGGTATATTCATATATTAAACAATTCAGGCCATATTACATATGACTTAATAGTTTCATTTAAATATTCTAGAATTGTCTTTTATTTTTGTTTCAAAAACCCTTGAATTGTTTACAAATTTTTGGCTAATTTAATTTTGTATAAATCAACTTTAAAGTGTTGACTTTTACTCTGCAATTGTGTATGTTTGAAGCTTGAAAAACTAAAGACCCTAAAAAACACAAACTTGGTGCAAAATTTTTATGACAACATCGCATAGTTAGTTAGTTGAGTTTAATGTTTTTAAGGTTCGACTACTTACCAACTTAGTACTACGTACTTATATATGGGAAACATCATACAATATTAATATAATTTAATAGGGTTAATGAGCATAATAGTCACGATTTCGGAAACGAGTTTGACGCTCGTGTTTGACAGAGAAATTCAGAGAGATGGAGAGTGCAAGTTAATATGAAAAACATAGAATCAACGAGAGAGTAAAAGCGCACGAACAAATACACTGAGAGAAATAATATGGTAAATTTTGTCTTTGTGGTAAATAATGAAAATTCTTCAATTTTATTGTATATAAACTGTATCTGAATTTAAAAAAAAAATAAACTGACATTAAATTAAGAATAAAGCACTGGGCAGACGGCGAGTTGCTATGTCAATTAACACACGTTCTTTGAAAATTTCAAAAAAATAAATAATTGTAAATTTTACATAATTATAAACATAAATAAAGAACGTATCTATCTAGATAGATCTATGTAGCACTAGACACTGTGGCCTTCATTTGGCCTTAGTTTTCATTTTCTGTTTAAGTTTTAGTAGTTCAAATATAAATAAAAGTCAAGTCTTGTGAAAAGTAATACAAAATAGTAAGATTATTAAGAAAATAATCTAAAAAAACAATCAGTAATGAAAAATGTGTTAAACTTTTATTGAAAACCATAGATTTTCCTTTACAAAATTTAGTATCATAAATCCAATATGCTTTGAGTACTTTGAAGTCCAGTATAGTAAATGGTCTATGGTAGTAAACTTATATTTTTTAAAAATCATCAAATGTAGTATTTTAATATTATTACGAAATCTATGCTATAATTTCAGACTTATTAGAACATACTGTGAAAATAAGTAAGTGGTACTGGTAGTTTTAAAAATTGTAACAAATTGAAAAGCGAACATGTTTGAAGCTTTTGTTGCATGATTCAAGTTTGATGTTCGATGTCGGCATGCCGACGATGGTTTATGCTGTTCATGATGATGACAATGACGATGATGATGATAATGATGTTAACGCTCAGCCAGTGGAAAGAACGAACGAAAAGAAAGAACACAACAAACACAACAATCCTTCGTGTTTATCAGCAGCTTCACATGGTGGCATGTCTTCAGTACTCGATGTAATTTCAAAGCGCGTGGTTTATTGAATTAGCCAGCGGCAACAACAAACCCAGACGTTACCGACTTCCGAAAATAACAAAGACGACGGCATACACGTATTTAAAAACTAAGCCCAAGTTAATTTTTGAAAGAAAGTCGGCTTTTGTTTCATTAGTATTGAATGTGCAAAAATTAATAGCCAAAATGAATTTAATTAAATATTAAATAAATTATAAAAAATAATTCAATTAAATAAAAATAAACAAATACATAAATATATACTTATTAATAAAATATTATAACTTAATTCAATATCCTTGGGCAAACTGTGTATGAAATAATAAACTAATTAATTTATTGTATTGTATTACAAATGAATAACATAAATACGAAACTAATCTTGAACTTTATTTGTAGTACTCGTATTTGTTGTAGTAATTAAAACGTTTTTATTGTTGTTGTTATATGTGATTTTTGTGAAAATAATTCTAGAGATCCTTTATTTCCGTTCTATCTATTTTCTTCTGGTGAGTGCGTGCGTGTGGCAAAAGTAAATGGAAAAAAAATTACGAGCATAAAACTTTGACAAAAAGTTTTTACGTACAAAATAATCCTTGTTACATAGAAATTAGAAACAAGGAAGAAAAGGGAGTGTTAGGGGAAAAAAAAATGTTTTTATTTTGGCTTATGAAAACAGAAACCTTGAAATGAAATGAAACAAAATGCCAAAAATTATGCTATTGATAAAGACAGAATAAAGTTTTGTTAATTACAAAAACCAACAGCAAAGCAAATACAAACAACAAAAAATATATATGTATTTTTTCATTTTTTTGCTATATAAGATACTCGTATATTCGACATTAATCCAGTTAGTTGTATAACAACAAAATTACATTGATTGGCTTTGTCGACTACATAGCCTCCATCCTGATTCTTCTGCTTCTTAGTTCATTGTCGGTCGTTGTCTTTGTCACATAAAGCATCAAGCTTCATTAAGTCAATATTGAAAGCAAAGAATTACCATCGACAAAAATAAAACAAAAAAAAAATATCAACTACTGGGACTTAATCTAAACCATCAAGAAAAAAAAGGTCACACAGGAAAGGAACAAAAATAATTATATTATATTTTCCCTTTGGTTCGTGACATAATTTTATTCCGGGTTAAATTTCATTGTGCATATACGAGGCGGCTCCATTGGAAGCTGATATCGAACGCATGAACTTTTGCTAATGAAAATAAGGTAAGTGTGCTTCTTTGATTTTCTATTAATAATATTGAGTTTATATTTAGAGGAGATTATCCTTAGTACCTTAATTCATTAAAGATATAGTTAGCACTAAATGTTAAGAACTGAGCATAAGCAGAAATCTTTATCAATAAATTTGGCCCATTTATATTTGGACTCATTTGGTTCCTATTAGATTCATAATGAATTAAATTTTTAAGGCAAATACTGTCCTTTGCAATATCTGTCAGATTCAAACCTATACCTATAGTATTCTAGTTAAGCTTGCTATCAAATTAAAGAAATCTAAACAAAATCCTATCCTGTTACTTACTATTTCTCTCTATTCGTAATCGTTTATTATTTATGGCTTCCGAAAACCACATCCTGTCATGATACAAATAAAATAAGCACCACAATCAATGAAATTAACATTTAGGCAGGCGTGTTGACAAACAGCCAAACAACAACAACCGAACTGAACTGAACTGAATTGAAGGGACAAAAATGAAAGAACTGAAATCCTAATCGTTATAAATTATATATCCGAGAGTCGCCATGAGTTAAATGCTTTGCCGTTTGGCAAATACCATATTACAGTCTGCGTCACCGCCTTTCAATAGTCCATGATCACAGCTTTCAAATAACCATAAATTAAGTTATTTCTAACTTAAAAAAGACATAGAAAATTATTGACTTTTCTTCTTTACTATTTCTTACAACAAAATACAATATTGTTGAATATAGTTTTTCTTTTTCTTTCGTTCTTATGAGGTGCCAAAACCAAAATTATATGATAGCCATAAATAGGTAAGTAATAACTATGAAATTAGTTGGCATTAAATATTTATGACTTGCAAACTCGTCAATTTGTTGCAAATTGTACGCTTACCTTTTTTGTTATCCTTTTGGCTTTGTTTCCTTGTTTCCTTTGCTTTACTTTAAGTTGTTTAATGCAATGACGCGTAAAATTTTGAGTTTTTTTAACACAAAAAGTCAATATTAAAATTACAAAATGAATGGAGGAAAAAATTCTTGAAGGCTTCAAAAAAATATTGTTAAAACCAGCGAAAACTCATTCGTCATTCGTTGCTTGAATGTAGAAGACAAAAAATATATACTTACAATATATAGAATCAACTGAAAGGTGCACAAACAATTTAGGGGCGCATTTTCCTTATTGCCAAATGGAAGCAAAACCAGTTTGGCAACATAATTATTCATTCAGTTACTCAGGCGTTTGACTGACGAGGTTGACGACGAAGAGTTACTTGTATTTCGCTTCGAACAGAATAGGATAGAATATGATGGGATAAGGAGTAAGTGGTTATCCAGATGAGAATATTGCGTGTGAGTTTTGTAACAAAGCACATAAGATAAGAGGGAACATGAAATGTGCTGCGGGTGGTCAAAGAAAAGGGAATATTTTATGAGAAATTGATTATAAAATTTTCAAAAGAGTCTTTTGCACTTAATTTAATTACAAAATAAAAATTAAATTTCATAGACTTTAAGAATTTTACAATAACATTTCAATTTATTTATTTTTTAATTTAAGATCTCAAAAAAAAAAATTAACTGTTTTTCTTGAATAAGCAAAGTTGATTTTAAGATAAGATTAGACTATACAGCAGCTGCCCATGTCTCAAGTAGTCGCCGATGTTTACAGACCCTAACATGATATACTGTCATGCCTGGAACTGAAAACCAGAGATCTAGCAGGCAGGTAGTGGGCAAATGAGTCTGCCTGCACTGTCGCAAGGACACTCTGGCCTTGTTATCAACCAATGAGAACCTCCGAGGTCCTTAACTTTAACAAGAAAAGGGTTCGGATGTTGACGGGAGTCATAACGGGGCACTGCCCCCACAGGATGCAAGTTCCACACCATGACTTCTGTCCTAGCTGTGAAGACGAGGTAGAGCCGGAGAGCATCTAACACCTCCACTGTGATTGACCTGCTCTTCTCAGTAAACGAGCCCGGTTTCTCGGGAAGCCGTTCTTCGAAGTGTTGGGTAGTTTGGCAAAATGTCTTTTGGGGAACCTGGCTCAGTTCATGGACTCCTCAGGTTGGTTTTGGAGATAGAGGGAGATAGCTAGACCGACCTTGGACTGTTGTGTGATTATCCCTAATCCCTCTTACCCCTTACCCCTTTTTTATCCTGCATTACAATGGGCCTTTAAGGTTTCTGGGTGAACTCGCGTGTTACTGCGAGCAGCCTGCATAACCTAACCTAACCATACAGCAGCTGCTTGTTATAATTGTAGTCATTTTTAGATCTCCATAGAGCAGTGTTGCGCACAAATCATGATGCTTCCGTGATACGTCTTAGAACCTTCCTTTGGCAAAAGCAGGAATGCTGAGCAGATGTCCCAAGACTTTCTGTTTGTCACTTCGGCTGTCTGGGCCGCTTGCAAACTTCACTTGAGCTGCAGGAAAGTTTACTAATTGCTGATAGGAGCCAGAATCTTTGCATAGCTATATATAGTACACACAAGTGCACTCCAGATGAGTCACTTGATCAGGATTAAACAGATGTACCGTGTGTTAGTTCACCTATAAAATAATCTCTGAGCCATTTGAGATATTTACACAAAAATTGAGCCTTGCGTGAATTCACAATTGGAAGATTTGTTCGAATTGATGGCGATAAAGCATTATTTATTTATTTATTATGTAAGATAAGTTATACAATTAAGTAACTAATGATATTACCTACTTAGGCCTACGAATCTGGCATAAGTCTAAAGACCTATGGTTATTACATATATTACAACTCTAGTAAATGGACTGAGTCTTGTTATATTCACTTCATTATAAGGTTATGTTTAATATATGAAATTTTTTCATGATTTTATTCAGTAATAACTCATTAACTTAGGATTGATTAATAAATACTTCTGCTGTCCACACCTATTTTATATTTTTATAATACAAAAGTAACCTGCAGTTCTATACATTTACATCAGATTTATTATAAAATATTTTCATTTTCTGAATAGAATTACAGTCACTGATGAACAATGACACTGGAACAGCATGACACAATATCTCTATACAATTTGACTTAATCCCGCTGATATTTTTAAATACCACACACAGTACTGTATACACTTATACATATAAAGCAAAACTACAAATGCTTTTTATTGATAACACACAAAAGTTATTTGCATAACATTTTTCGTTGTAATCCTTCCATTTTCCTTTTATTCAATTTATTGATTCCTCATACCCTCCACACTGGTAGAAAAAAAAAATAACATACTACAATATACTATAAAGTTTTCATTAGTTTGTCATTGAAATTTCAACAATTTTTCATATGTCAAAACAAAATATTGCATTTGTAGTAGTAGTTTGAGTAAAAATGATTAATTATATTTATAAATTCCTATGTTGCACATACCATTTGGAAACTATGAAAACTATGAAATTATGACAATGAGAAAACTGTGATTTATGTATGACAATCAAAAATATGAGAACATGATATGTTGTGCTTTACCATACTGGATTATGGAAAGAGATTGAGCTTAAGGCAAAATCCTTTCTTTAAGCCCAAATTCACACCTTATAAATTCATAAGATTTTCATCGTCAGTGTTTCAAAAGTGATAATAATAATAATAAAAAAGAAAAAGAAAAAGGGAAAATCTTCTTTAAGCTTTTAAAACACACATGTGAGTTTGCTTTTCATCAGCTACTGCCATTAACTACTAGTATAATACTTCATCTAGGAGAAGACTTTTCATGACATGGCGTATAAGTAACATTTCATTTCATATAAGTTCCATGAGACCCTGAAGCTTCTTTGCTTCATTTTTCAAACTTTGCTTGCTCCCTTTTTCCTGCGTATTCAACATAAACAATTTTTTAAGTGTTGAACTATAGTTGTCACCAACAACACCTTATAGAGTGTCCCATTCGCCCCTTAAAGTTTCTTTTCATTTATTTTCCTTTCTAGCCATTATCACCATCTCCACCCCATCATCAGCATCATAGTCACCATCATCATTACTATAGTCTTCATCGTTGTTGTCGTCGTCATCGTCATCGTCAGTTTCAACGTTGCGGTTTATGCGCATGAAAATGAGAGTTTATGTAAAAAATTATGCAAAAGAGTTTTTCATTTGTCCTCCTTTAGTTTTGAGACTAAGACATGATGACGATGACGATGATGTTGATGATGGTGATAATGATGACATCTTCTCATGGTGTTGACTATAATAATGATAATTTCTAAGCTTTTCGCTTCTTGTTCTTATTCTTATTCTAGTTTAGCTTAGCTTAAGGCTTTATGATGTCATTGTTTTTTCAACAGACAAACAGATAAAGGATTCCATATCTTCTTATGTGCTTGGGAAGTGTTTAAATTAACAGATAAAATTTATTTGTAATTCAGCAAAATATTTGATTAACTACATAATTATTTATTTATTTATTTATTTATTGATAAACAAAAGTAGTTGCGAAGTTCTAAAGGCACAAATATTTTTATTATTATTATTTTTGAATTTAAAGTTGTGCAATAAAATTTATGTATAAATTTATGACTTAGATAATATGGAAACCAAGGCAAACTGAAAAACAATCAAACAAATTTAATCTTATCAATTTTTTCCTTTGAACAAAAATAAGAAACTTCAAAAGCAACTTCCATCCCTTCATTCCATTTCTTTTGCATTCGGTTGCCATTGAACTTAATTTGACAATAAAAAATTAAATAAACTTTAAGAAATCATTTTTATTCCCCATCAAATTTGCTGCTTAAGCGAAGTGTAATGAAAACAATATACCATAAAACAATATTAAATATGAAATCATGAAGCATAATGCCACTAAAGAGAAAACAACAGAATCAAGAACTTTTGGTTTATTTATTCTTATGAACTATCTTATACAAAGCGATTTCATTGTTTTTATTTCAGTGTTTTGTTTGTTTTTCAATTTTATTATTTTTCGGTAACGATTTTATTATTTTTTTTAAAGTGGTCAAAACATTATACAGTGGTTGTGGTTCCTAATAAAACAAATATTATTTTTGTTTACCACATACGCGTAGCAAGAAAAGTGGCGTCTCAAGTGGACAAACTCCTCGGATAAACATAATTCAATTTAAGTGAAATCAAATTGCTTTTGGTTTTTTGGTTTTTAAGTGTCAGCGAAATGTCATGCAAAGCACGCAAGGCATATAATTTCTGACTACAAAAATATATGTATGATGGCGACTTAAAGATGTTTATTGAAATTTAAAATCCTAAGATTAGCAATAATACTTATATTTATTTAGTTATTTATTTTGATTATTTGTTTTTTCTGTAATTTTATATTTTAGAGTACATATTTGAATAAATTTCTCACAACTTTGATTAATGAGCATAAAAGTATAAATAAAAATAGAAAAGAACAGCAAGATAATAAACAAGAATAAATCGATTGCTACACATGTACCAGACGTTCAACAATTTGGTCATTCCTTCTAAAACGTGTCCCTTAAGGCCTATAAGGCTTGGGTTTTCCTCTATAATTCCTCATAAATGTCTTTTTCCAATCATTCTCACAACGTCATGAATTTTTTTTCGTGGACCTAATCTTACCATCCATCATGGAATGACTAACTATCAACACATCACTTTGTCATGTTTATTGAAAGGGAATATTTATGCTAAAGATTGTCCAAATTAGAGGTATCTCTTCAAATTTTAAATAAATGACAATTATGTGAAATCTTTATTTATTTTTATAACCTACTAGCGTACCCGGCGTGCTTTGCTACGCTTCCGACATGTTGTTAGTGCGTGATACTGTTTTCTTTTTACTTTTGAAAAATCAGACAAATCAAATATTAATATTGTCATAATTTCCTGCTATATTTGAGAGACATATGCAAAGTAAAAAACTGTCTGTATGTACAAAACTACGCCACCTACCTGGCGAAAATGTAGTTTATAACCATCCACTTGACCCAATAAGTACAACAACAAAAATCCATCAAAATCGGTTGAGCCGTTCTCGATTTTGGCGCTTACCAGCACTTTTCGCGATTCATTTTTATGTATATAGAGATAGAGATTGAAGCACATTCTTTGCAGTTAATAAAGGAATAGAATGTCATTTAAGAAACTTGGTCTGTTAACTCAGCAGGCTGTTATTCTTTTACCAAAATTTTGAATATCTGCTTTGCGTAATGATGGTTCAATTTGTAATATTTGCTCGATAATATCATCGTCTCTGAGGTGTTGAACAGTTAAAGTATTATCCTCATAATCTTTACTCTTTAAAAAACCCTATAAGAACTAGTGTAGTGGTGTTAAATTGCATGATTTCTTATAACTAACAATAATGTATTTACTTTATACATGAAAAAATATCGGAGTTATTTAATATATGTAAAAACATGATGGCAAATTTAAAATGATACCTCGTCAATATTAAAATATTATTCAGTTTTTAAACTATTGGCATATGGTATGTGTTATTTGGAGTTTTTTTTTATCACATTAATAAATTTCCTTGACTTGTTCTGTTATTTACAAAAAATTGCAAAAGCTTATAGCCCATTTCTCATTTTAATTAGATAAAATATTCAAGCTTCGTTAAAAATGTCGTCAATAAAATATTGTAAATGGTGTATAATCATAAAAGAATCCTTAGTAAATTTCAATGAAATTATTAAATGTAAAATCCTTTCTTTCTCCATAACCTTTTAATTCCTATTACTCCTAACAGTAAATTCTGCATAAAAGTAAACAATATTTTAAAGCTTTATTTAAATATGGTACTGATGAAATGCATGTAGACAGATTAAAACATTTCACAATGTGGTAATCCCATAAGCCAACAATATTGGCTTGATGCTTTTACTACTTGTGTGTATGGTTTTTTATCAATTATTTTATGTTTACAGATTTAAAAAGCAATTTAATGTGCTTATCTGGTTAAGTTTAAATTCATTTAATTAATTATGAAACGTTAACAAATAACGAAAATAAAAGCAAACATAAATTTCAATTTATCACAAAGAGTATTTTTTTCTATTATAATTAAATTCTCTCCCAATTATTTGTAATATTTTTACTTGATTTTATCATAAAAAAGGCCATCAACTCTAATAAAAAGTAACTACTTATAAATATAAAAAAAAAAAAAAATAATCGTAAAATGTATTAATTTATTGTAAAAAAAAAATATATTTTATTTAAAATGAAAACTAAATTATATCCAAATCAAATCTATTATATCGATGATCTACTAACTGTGTGTGGTCAACAAATCAAGTTGTTTTTGATGAGTATCTCATAAAATATACTACCTCAATTCACAATGCATCATTTCTCATTTTGATAAAACTATTGATTTATTTATTTAGTTTTTTCTCCCCAACTATCCCACGCCACATTCCCCACAAGGTCTTTGAGAGCTAAGGTACATTAAAACCCAACAAGTCTTGGTATTGATCACAAGACCCTTCGGCACTGAACTTCTGGGGTTAGAAGACATCTGAGTGACTACTTTGCGGCTACATACACATATATATATAGTATTGATGAGAGGCTCAAACAATTCAGCTTCATTTCTGTTTAGCTCAAAGAATACTTCTAATTATACATGAACTCTTGATTATCCTTGTTTACTTATGTCTACTGTCCGACTCTCAAAATCAAATGACAAAGACACGGCTGACAAACGCTTGCCAAATGATTGAATTTTTTATGAAAATGTCCATAAACCATCAAGTTGCTTGACACTAACATCTCAGATGCCAATTGCCTTTCACTTCCATCAACATTGTCAAGCATGTTCAGCATCTGTGGTTTTGCTAAAAAGAACTTCTTTTTTTTCTGAGAAATCGGAATTAACAGTTTATAAAAATTGTTTTTAAAGAGTTAAAAATAATATCTGTTGATAAATGACATTTAAAAATAAAAATATGGAAAAATTAAAGTTAATAAAAAATCATTTATGATATTAATTAAAATATTAAGGATATTGATTGCTACTATTGTATGTTATTTTTCACACCTTTTTATTTATATTAATACCATCCATACTGTTGTAACCGATATCATTATGCATATTATTAAAAACTATAATAATGAATATAATTTATTTTAATAAAAAAAATATTCAAGCAAAGACAAAGCGGCATTGAATCACTTAAAAGTAAAAAAAAATGAAAATATCAAAAAATAACAAGCAATAAAAAGCGGAAGCCAACAAATGAACTGGAAACATAAATTTGTTACGCTTGATTTGTGTTATTTTCACACGATTTTTTACTCTTCTCCTTTCTGTGCTACTCCTTTTAGTACTCTTTACATTTATACATATCTTCTTAAAGCATAACATACTTCTTGTGTGGTTATGGCACAAGTCACAAAACACAAAACAAGCGGCAAACGATTGTAAGGAAACCAAATCAAAATATAAAGGGGAATCCGTAATAATAATAATAATAATAATAATATGAATATTGACAGAAATATGATACTTAAAGATACAATACAAGTTTGTGTTTATGCGCTCACTTGCTTGTAGAAAAGAGAAATACATACATATATTGAAAACATATAACTAAACTAAAGTAGAAGATGTGATTTGAGTATAAAGATGCTGTCAAGCATATAACATTGATCCATCTTGACAATTTTTGAAACGAAAATAAATAAATATGCCAAAACAGCGAAAGATTTCAGCCGAACAGAGTCACAGATACACGTACTTTGCTTTGGTTTGGTTTCGGTATTAAGATACCCATATACAAAAGATACAAATAATCTTGAGTTGAACAAAGCCATGTACAATCAAAGCGGCATCGACGACGTGTGTGGTCTGCAGGTCCTCGTTGGCTTTTTGTGATTTCTTTATTTTTATATGTATGTATATGTATATACTTATGTATCATTTGCTTTTTATTTTGTTTTGTTTTGTTCTTTGGTCCGTTGCTTATGCTTCTTTTCGCACTTCGTTCAATCTGTCTATCAGTTTGTCTGACTGTCTGTTTGTCTCTTTGTCTATCTTTCCTACTGGGCCTATCTGTATTTTATTTTTATTGGCATTTGTGCGAAGTAAGGCAAAGGCAAATGGCCTTATTTGTCATTTTGACAAAGCGCTGACAGTAGTGATTGCCTATCGTGTTTTGTTTTTGGGTAGTTGAGAAGTAGAAAAGTAGAATATATGGAAATTTCTATGTGAAGTAGTGAGAGTAAAAGAGTGTTGACAACATTGTTTGAAGCATGCCGCCGCCTATGAGTTGTTTTGAGTTGTGTTCATGGAACGCGACACATCGCATCACATCACATCACATAGCAGCAAGAGGCATCATCATGTCGAGACTTTGATGAGTTATCAGTTTTAGGCCAACACTTTTCAGCTTAACACTTTTGGATTTCTTTTTGAGAATCTTCATGTGTAGTATGTGTATTTTGTCTAGTCACATCATTTGAATGTCGATTGAAATTGGGTCAATAGAAATAGAATATACAAAAGTTGAAGAGAATCAAAAGAGAATTTTCAGGAATTTACTCATCACTGTTAATTGAAAGGAGCTTCAAATTTCTCAGAATGTATATTCCATGAAATATTTACATTTCCATCATCATCATCCAAAGTACACTAGAATTTCAAAAGTCCTGCATTTATCATTGAAAAGATTGTCTAAGTAGTTTCAGCTTAATTTACACAATTTCTCTTTTGACCATAATAAAACTTATACATACTTATTTGCACTAATTGCAATGCACTTAAACATTCCCACACACGAGATACTAAAGTATCTTGTTTTTCATTCATTGACTGAGCGCTGACAGCGTGGTGTTGATAAAGAGAGGAAAAGAATTTTAAAAAATTAATCTAACTCAATTTACTAATTGCTATCAAAATAATGAAGTCCTTCAGCACTTCATCATAGCTCAACTCAACTCATTTTAACTTAACTCAACTCAATGCAATGCAACACTCGAAGAATTCAAAGTTTTTGGTTTCATTTGGTTTGCATCGTTTAGTTTTGGTGTTGGTCTTGTTGCTTCAATCTTACTGATGCAACTAACTACTACTGATTCTACTGATTCTACTGATGCTGCTGCTGCTTCTACTACTGATGCTGAAATGCTGATTGCAGACAGTCAAGTATCATTGGCGTAATTTCTAGTGTACTCTTGGCTACTCACTGCTCAGTTCACTTGTCTTCATTCAAGCAAAACTCTACAAACAAACACACGCGCAGAAGATATGGTAGCGGATAAAAGTTTTTACTTACTATTAGTAGGAAAACTACATGCTGCGAGAGTAGTTTTCAAGAAGCTACCAAAGTAACGCATGCATGCAACGCATTCAGCAAACTTGCCTTGTTGCACATCACACAAATAAAGCGAAGAAACTTCTTCCTATCCCCATTCTCAGCTTTCTTTCTAACCAATCTTCTTCATGGGGAGTTGAAGGAGTGAGGAGCTCTTGTTGCTTGGTGGCTCAAATAAAACTTATTCTAGTCTTAGTTAGTTAAAGTTTCCTTGGCATGGCTCCTCTGTATATTACTGTTGAGTCTTATTCGTTACTGTTTTCTTGTTGTCATGTTGTGCGTTATTTTTTTGTTTATCTTTTCTTTTTTTTTGCAGTACTTTGAGGTGTTTGTTAAAGAAGTTTTCATCCATTTATGTCTTGTTAAGAGTTTGCTAAACTTGATTTTGTTTTGCTTTTTCCTACTTACCGTCATCCAACATCCAATATTTTACTACTTGGGACTGGGACAAGAAAAATAGTTTAACGTCATTTTAAATATTTTATTGCATACTTTAAGCGTTTAAGTGAGCTTAAAATTGCTCGCAGCTTATTTTCTTTGATATTTAATTCGCTATACAACAGAATTTGTCTCATATGTAGCTATTTTAACCTGTTTATTCACGCTCAAAAGTATGCTTCACTTTTATTTACAATAAAAAACAATAAGGGAAACCAGACGAAAAGAAAAGCTTTGTTTTATTGTTAAATTTTAAGTTTTCACATCGTCATCGTGTTCTTTTTTTGCTTTTATTTCATTACATTTTATTCCGTTTAGCTTAGTCTGTTGGTCTTTCGTTCATTGATATCTGAGGAAAAGCGGAAAAACTCTGTGAAAGGCAACAGCAGCAGCCACCACTTGACTTCACAAAGGTTGGAGGCACAATTCGGTTAGCTTTGTTGGCTAAAAGCCTTTATTCTTCGAAACATGAAATTCACTTAAAAGTACAAGGTTATCATTTCAGCCTTCAGTCGGAGAACAATGTTTCATTTATTTTCTGTTGTAATATTTTCAATTTTTCGTTTGACGTTTCCATACACAGGATATTATGACGTCTCGTAGGTCTAGGAAGAAACAGCCGCCTACATGTAACCAATTTGATAATTTTTAAAAGCATTTTTCTTTACAAAATAATAATAATAATAATAAAAAATAAGAAAAGAAAATATTAACAAAAAAAAAGGGAGAAGAAAAATGAAATAAGAATTTCACTTGAGAAAAATTAGCGTGATTGACAAGCACGCACAAAAGTGTACCACAAAAAACTGTAAAATATTGTATTCTTCATCTCTCTCTCTTTCTCTCTCTGTGTATGACACGCCGGAACATATTAAAACCAAAGACACGTACATGAATGAGCCTAGGCGGCAGCAGCAGCGACAGTGGCACTTCTTTATTCTCTCCTTAACAGATTTTCACTGGGACAACTTTAAAAAGCCACAAGGAAATCCTATACAAGAGAGATGTCAGTTTTTTATATGGCAGCATATAGTATTTGTTTTATAAAATTTCAGGCAGGAAAAACAGAAAAGGAAAGAACCCAAAAACAAATTCTTCTCAATTTCCTCACACACGGGTAAACAACCAAAATTCATACATATATATGTGGACAAACATACAATATATTCAGTCAAACCGAATTTATAAAGGCTTTTTTTGATCAGTGTCAGATACCATTGGTAGAAGGCTCCTTCATAATTAATACATATATTAAACTTATAGAGCATGTCATATAATGAATGATATTTGTTCAAGACTTTATATTCTTGCTTCTATTACCAACATTTGATTAAAGTTAATATACCATATAATGGGAAAAATTATAATACATGTATGTATGTCTAAAAATAAAATTAAATGTTTTGTATGAGTAAAAAATGTAAGCATGCATCGAGTTTCTAATTTATTACTATCATTGTTGTTGTGTTGTCTTGAACATGTCCCTAATGTTTTGTTGCTTGTCATTACACTGCATATTAATTTTGCATAAATGGCTCGCAACCAACATCAACAAATTACCATGATTATATATGACATGCTACTGACTAAACAACACAAGAACAAAAAACGGGAGACGATGTACTACATAGTACAAGAAAATGACAATTGTGTTGATAATACTGAGGACGATGACATCAAGAACATTTCATCATTATCATCTCCATGTTGATGTTGATGATGATGAACGTTATGTTATCAATGAATTTGTCGCGTTCTTGTTGTCGTTGATGATGCTGATGTTGATGCTGATGTTGTCAATGCCGTTGTCGTTGTCTTAGGGCAAAAAAGATAAAATATAAAAAATTATACTTGAGATCAACATTAAATTACCCTAATCAAATTGACATTACGCATATTTTAAGTTAATGAGGCATAGTATTCTAGGATTACATTGACTTGTACGAGTAGAAAAGGAGGAGGGAGAAAAGTAA
The DNA here is from genome assembly GCA_037043315.1 of Amiota communis. Taxonomy (NCBI): domain Eukaryota; kingdom Metazoa; phylum Arthropoda; class Insecta; order Diptera; family Drosophilidae; genus Amiota; species Amiota communis. Next base: position 202,125 of record JBAMAV010000322.1, read on the forward strand.
TGACAATACATAATGGAATATACTTATATGAAATGTTTTAATTATTTAACTAATTTCATTATGTGAGAGAAATGAATATTAAATAAATATGAAAACAAATTTAAGGTTTACAAATACAAAAAGTTATATCAAATTATGACAAAACGTGTTGCAAATGTTAAAATTAACTTAAAGTGTGGAATTTGTTTTCCAAATTCTGTGTTCTTAAACCCTTTGCAGTAGTAATACTTATTAAATAAATGTAAAATGATAGGGTTTAAAGACTGCCTTGTGAATGTCTCTGTATGGATGCTTATCTAAATGGCATGCATAAGTGATGAAAGCATAACTGAGCACCCTCTTCTGATATACATTTTATATGCATATAGTACACAGAACCTTCTCTAACTCAATGTTGTGCTGGTGCTCAAAGTTCATGAGCACTGAGCCATTGCCTTGTAGGAAGTCTTGTGATAATAAAGCCCATACACAACGCCCTTGCATATTTAAAATTTTAACTCAAATATACGTATATTTTGTACAAAATGTAAACTTTCAAAAAGGGAATACATTAACACATATTTACAATTAAGGACAAACATTTCCATACTCTTCACATGTAGGATATATATTGTACATATGGACATTCGAATGATAAAACATACGAATGAATGAATAAAACGACATTTACATTATACGCAAAAAATAAAGGCAGAGAAGAAATGAAGCAAAACACTCATTCTTACAAGAAGAAATACAATAAATAGAGCGAACGGTAGGGAACAGAAGAAGAAATGATATGGCAATGTGAGGCAAAACCAAAATCCCAAATGCACTTACGAGCTTAAAGACAACAACAGCATACCGAAGTGGTTATCTGCATCACTTTATAAGGCAGTATCCTATGTAATTGTATGTATTTCCATGTGTTTGCATGCCTTTTGCGTGTGTTGCATATAATATTTAAAGGCTTCTTGTTTTGTATATCTTCTCAAAACAGACAAAAAGCCAAACCAAGCCCAAGCGAACAAAACCACTGTATGGCCAAGTTATTGAGGGTAGTAGTCAGGGTTTTGTGTACTATTTGTGTTTGTTTCGGGTGGCCACTGTAAGCGGTAAATGCGGCTGCAGTATACCGTAACTCACCCAAACACATGAAAGCCACAAAATGTTACAGTCTCATCCATACTCAGTATCTGCTCTTTAAATTTCTGTGAGTGTGTGTGTGTTTTAGTCAGTAAGTGAGGTGTTTTTGCTTGCAGCGGAAGTGGGTAATGCGTTAAACAGGAAGCTACTGTTGCAGCATCATTTTCTTTTGCTTATTTTAACTTCCTTGCAACTGAGCTCCTTCAATGCTCCCGTGTTCCGATGCTTCTGAGCTCCTTTCGAAGCGAAAGTATATGCGCCTTAGGCATTAAAGAACCTTCTCGACAACGATGATGCTAACAAGATCCTTTTAAGGACTACTTTACATGCTTATGCAATTGCTTTTGTTATTCTCATTTGGTTGTTGTAACAATGTTTCGAGGGTTTCCTTCAAAATTTAAATACTTTTTATTTCTCTTTATTTTTTTTCTTTCAATTTTGTTTATTTTTCTGTGTGTGTGTGTGTGTTTGTAAAAGGTAAGATGTGTTTCCTGCTATGCTTTTAAGATACATTAACATTCTTTCCAAAATTTTTAATGAGTATGCGAAACAAAGTGTTTTTGATGTTATTCCTTTTTAACTTTGAATTATTATTTTTGTTAAGCATCATTTCCGGTAAGAATTTAATTGCATTGACTTTTGAAGTATGCAAACCTTTTTCATCTCTACATATCTCTAAAGTACTAAGAATAATTCAACAAAACAAATTTTCTTTTGCCTGAAGAAGTGACTGTCATTTACTAGAAATGAAATTATATCTCTTAAATTTTTGTAAAAGATAGCAAGAACCAAACTTCAACTTGCTTAGCCAAAAGTGTTAAAATAGTATATGGAGAGATAGCAGAAAGATAGTAGAGCAACAACAACGAATTCAATTAACGATGTTCGAACTCAAGCCAAAAGATCAGCAAGGACCAAGTGTTCTTTTTTGTTATTCATTGAATCTTTGGCTAAGTTTGACTGGCATCCTTTTGGCCACAAAAGTTTGTTTACCATGAGATTTGTTTTAGCTGCTAAGCAACATTCACTTTACTATGGTATAAGTATAATCCTTGTTCTACAAGGATATGTATGTATGTATGTACCATGTGTACTTTCTAATGCATTATTGACCTCAATTTGCTATATATGGCATAGATTTTGGCACATAAACTTGGTTTTGTTATGGCAGCAGCATTGAGCTATGGCGTTGTTAGGTGGCGAGTAAGAGTACCAACAACATTGATACCATATTTTTGTTTGCTTTTTGTTAGACAAAAAAGTGACAATAAATTTTGTTTACAAACATAATCAAAAATAGTAGCAGCAGTTTTTTGTCTCAGTAAGGTTAGGGGTCGCAGTGTTTATTGGTGGCAATGACTTAGCAAAGGAACTTCCAGAAGTTTTCAAGAATTTTTAATTATCATTTGCCACAGCAAAAAATGTATTTGTTCTTTAATATTAGTACAATCATTGCTAGTAATTATCTTACAAACAATCTGTTCTTATCCAACAAAATTTTTTTTTTTAAATGATTGTTCATTTTATAAATTTGTCAATAAGAAACAATTTCTTAAAATACCTTGAAATGACATTTCTAATATTCCCAAATCTCATTATTATGCTGTTTTATATAGCACGACAACCTTCTTACTCACTTAGTCACTCACTATCTTTACCTTGAACAAATATAATTCATAATTCTATTTGAAATGTTAGTTATTAATGTTTGCCTTTTACTCCTCAATGCAGTTATTTTATAGAGAAAATATGCTAGTGAATCCTTCGCATGTCTTCTTACCTTAAGCACATGCTTCGCCTGGAGAGAGACATCATCGGAAAATTTAATTTAGTATTGACAGCAGTAGAAGAAGCAATGGCAGCGCACCACCGGCAACAAGAACAGCTGTAACAGTATTTGATAGATTGGAATTTTTAATCAATTGATGACCTGAGAATTCTCCTACTTCATCTTTAGAGCATCCTTCGATAAACAATAGTACTTGATCTTGTTTCAGGTCTTGTTATTCTATCTACCATCATAATGGCTGATATTCTGTACTTTATCTGTGTATGTATCTAAAGGTGTCAGTTAAGCTTTAGTTGTCTTTGTATCCTTGCTTGCTACGTTCTATGTTCGTTTGTTTGTACTTCTCGCAGTGAATTTGATTCATCTTTTTGATTGAGTTTGTAAATATAGAAAATTTCTTGCTAAACTTGGTGTGAAATATTGTTCAAATACGTTAAATTGCCAGCCGCTTGAAAGTAGGCAATAATAAATTTAATAAAATATAATATTATTTAGAAAATTCATTGCTGCCTTAAAATTTTAAGCTTTTTCCTGTCATATATTTGAAGAAATAACATATTGCATACAAACAAGTATATTATATCAAACATTTAATCCTCATTGACATGAAACCAATTTCTTTGTATATTTTCCTATTTTATTTTAATATTGATTTTTATTTTGAAGAATTCAACTGAGGGAACTGTAACAATTTGCTATGGTAAATATCTTGAATGGATCTTTAAAGGCAAATATCCTTAAAACTTACCTAATATATCCTTTTCGATTCTATTCTATTCTTTTTTTCTTTTCTTTCCTTTTTGCTCGCATATGCTGCAGTTCTCATTTCATTACATTACATTTGGTTACGTTTCCTCACACATTTCACCAGTTTCCACAGTTTTGTTCCACTTTCAGCAGTTTTTCCCTTTGCAAATATTTACACAAAAACAAATTCCATTTCAATTTGAAGCCATTAGTGTCGCCGTTTGGCATTGTCGAGTCGAGCGTGAAGAAGAAAGAAATCGTAAAAATAAAAAATAATAAAAAAAAAGGGAAAAGAAAACAAAAAAACAAAAAAATGAATGAAAGAATGAAAGTTTTTCTTTTAGTATTTTTTCTCGCGTACCAACATTTAAAACAGGAACAAAGTACTAAAGCAAACTTTCACTCTCTCACACATCTACAGGGATTCTTTCATTGCGTATCCTTTCAACTTTTACTGTTTAATGTCACTATGTAGAAAGAAGTATGTAGTAGAAGTACATAGTGTCTCCTTGCTTGTGTTTTGTTTGTTTGTGAAAGCATAGAAATTTGTAGAAAAATAATAGCTACCATATAATGAAATAAGTATGAGATGAGATGAGTTGAGTAGAGTAGAGAGGAGCATCATCATCATCATCAATGATGGTTCTGTTTAGTTCGTTGGTACATTGTCCCAAAGAAAAGTTTCATGATAACAAAAATAGAAAAAGAAAAATATTATCGTATCATGAGTATGTCAGTTAATAATGAAGTAGTCAAAGATATAGATTGTGTTGTTTTCCTTACATTTTTGATTATTTTTACTTGTCATTTAGTAAATGTCTAAAGTTTTGGCAACTTCTTCGATATGGTTAGTGTTGGTTATGGTTATGATTGTTTTGGTTTTGATAAACAACAAACTATTATTGGCTTGGCAAGAAAATCATTACTTTTTTCTCAGGTGATAAAATCAAATTACTTTTCTAAATAAATCTTATTTCCTATGTAAACAGATAAAGTATTGAATGTTATCAAAACTTGGATCAATATTATGCAATATCGATGCACAAAACATGACTAAATCACATTAAATATTTAACGGGAAAAGGTTTTTAAAAAGGTTCCAAAGTCATATAAAAGTCTGACACAGTGTTACATATGAAACGCTGAATGTGTCGCCAATATTTTTAATGTGTTTTGGGATTCAAAATCCGTATCAAAAAGTAATTTATATATTCCGAAAATAAAGGAATACTCGGTGCCTATAAGAGTAATTTTATCATTGACGATAACAAGGTAAAAAAATCCTGAAAATGCTTTTCTTTGCAAGCTTATCTCTTGATCGGCTTCAGATTATGCACCCAGATGTTTTTTCTGTAATTTATAGGTTAAGTGTTAACCACGTGCACAAACATTTGATATTCATTTGAAATTTGTCTGAAAATACCTGACAAGTGACAATGACTCTTTCATAATAACTAATTAAAACCAAATTGAATAGCTAACTTAAAGGGAAAAAGTATCTACCAAACTTATATTAACTAACTGAACTAATATAATTTTAAAAATTTAATTTAATTGAATTCACATTTCTTAAGTTCTTCACTTTCATTTGCATACAAATTTTCCTCAAAAAAAATCCCTTAGTGGCCAAAGAAAAACTTTCATAATTTCACTGTTTGTGCATCTTTTTAATCTCAATTTTTTCTACACCCCATTTTGAATAGAATCTTTCTTTGCGAAGCAACAGACAAAATTTCATTTCATCTGTGTCCTCTGGAAAAAAAGAAGAAATCCTTTTATTTACTTATTTGATTTTGGTTGAGAAAATGCCTCAAACAACATTGCAATGATAACATTGACGTCGATTGGAAAATAGCAAACTTTCCAATATTGCACCAAAAACGTTTGAAAGAAAAACAGAAAAAGTATTGTGAATAAACAGATTCAACAAAAAAAATCGTACATAATAAAAGAGAGAATATGAAACACAAAGTAGAACAAAAACTAGAAAAAAAAAGAGAAAAAAAATAAGAAAAAACTTTCGATTGCGGCACTAAAATTGCAAATGATTTTTGCACAAAAAATCGGGCAATTTCTCTAATACTCTACTCTACTCTATTTTTTTTCAAAACGATTTTGCTGTCTTTCGTAGTGCAACAAAGTATGTCAAAATGTAGCAAGTGTTATTGCTATGAACTATGAGATAGAAAAAAGGATACAGATTTGAATCATGATGGCGGTCACAAAAAAAAAGGGGAAACTTTAACAAGTCGAAGGTTAGTGCAACGAACCGAAAATTTATAAATATAAAAACCACAAAACTTAGTACTACTATTCTATGGTAGAATTCGGAAAGGAGAAGGCAACGAAAATATGATAGTATGCCGCTGCCTACCACAAAAGCTAAAGTGCACTTATTTTTAATTTAATTAAAATGTTTTGCATTACAAAAAAAATAGAAAGAGAAGTAGAAAGTAACAGATTTTTTTGAAAAACTCAAAAACTTTGCCAGCTCACGATTACGCAGGCGAAAAATGACTAATGACATACTACTACACAAGTGCAACAGAGCGGGCACTGAGTAAGTGTGAGATACTCGGCTTAGATACATCATACTAGTAGTAGATCTATGATAGCCACCATGTTTAAAGCGGTCAACCAACTCAACTCAACTCATCTCAACTCAACTCAAAACTAACACTTACATACAGATGATGATGATGATATTGCATACATATTTATGTATATAGTAGCTGCTCATAAGCCAGTTAGTCAAGTTTGTATAAGCAAAACTGTTTAGTACTATGACTGCCATGATGATGATGATGATGATGGTGATGCCGATGCTACTTTGCTGCCACAGCTTGGTCCGGTTATGGCATAGTGGTGTAGTGGGTCAAGTGGTAGGTCAAGTGGCTGTGCAATGCCAGCCAACAGGAATGGGTTAAGTATTTTTTAATGAAAGTTTGCCAGCCATTTTAGTCCTGGCTATGCCTTAGCTAAAAGAACAAGTACAAAATGTAGGAGTAGATGTAGAAGAACTGCTTGCTAATTGCGTACGGATTACCTTTTACAGTAGAGCAATTAGATATTATCAATTTGTCATGATGTTTGTAACGCTTGGAATTGATAGGGGCAATCGAACCATCCATCTATTTTTGAGATATTGATCTGGAAATTGATGCTGATGTATTTTATTGTCATATAAATAATATTAATTAAAAAAAGAGATCTGTGATTACTGTTAGAGGAAGTTCACATATAGATCTTTGATATATGATTAGCTCTGTAAGAATTCTTAAGCAGGCTTGATTAATTATGTATGTATGTGTAGGTGCCACATAAGCTGCCCTAAATTAAATAGTTGAAGAAAGGTATGCAAATGTCGATGAATCAAAGTAAATTGTACTTTCTTTTCACTTATTCCCTACTTTTTTTTTTCTACTACTTTTTGTTGCGTTGCCAACATTTTTTTCAACATTGGCATATTTTGCTGTATTGTATGAGTAAGGCAGTCAGTCAGTGTGTGCATCGTAGTAGTATTTAGTAGAATAGCAAAGCGAAAGGATTATAAGTAGCATCAAATGATATTAAACGAGTATTAAAGAGTCTAATAATACTAATTGTTTTGCTCTAAATTAATGTAACATGAGAGTTTTGTTTTCTGTTTTATCATGACCACCCACAAAGACCAAACAAATGCCTGGCAGGCGTTCAAAGTGAAGTTTAATGGCTTTGGCTGCATACACGTGCGTTCAAGGACGCCTTTGATATTTTATTGTATATACAACAAATATACAAGAGGCTAATAATGTGCGCGTTTATCTTTATCTTTATCTGGCTGGCTGTTTTTGTGTCTCTCTTTGTATCTCTGTGTGTGTGTGTGGGAGAGAAAATAAAAATGGAATTTTAAAAGCCTCTTTGTGTGGCTTTTAATTTGATGCGATTCTTTTTTGAAATACTAAATTTTTAAATCCTAAGTCATATGAACTTTGAGAAAAAGTTGGTTACTAGTGACCTTAAATCTTTTCTCTCATATGTTTATTGGTTTAATAAACTTTACTCACATACTTAATTGTATTGTGGAATAGAAATTATTAATTTTTGTAATTTTCTCAATTCTCTTTAGGTATCCTTTTACTCTACACTATTGCATTCTTATTGGTTAGCCACTTTATTTATTTTTTTGTAAGTTTATTCGCTGTGTTTTCTGTTGATTTCCTGACGCTGTTTCCTTATCGGAATTTTGTATTTCCGCCTGTCTATTGTGGTTGTTATTTAGCTTCGTGTTGCTGCTACACAATTCCAAACTCCTTTATCCATTCACATTCTCTTTCATTCATTCAATCATTCAGTTTGTTCATTGTTATTGTAGTTACATGGGGTATTATTTATTTATTTCATTTTTATTGTTGTTGTCTTCGTGATTGTTGTTATTGCATTTTTTGTTATTGTTTACTAGAACAAATAGCATTTCTCATGCAATTTAAAAAACATGAACATAAAAACAACTGAAATAAAGTGCTTCCAATTATATGTATATTGTATTTTTCTTTTATTTATTTATTTAAGTTTTTATTTATTTATGCGCATTTCGGTTACAGTTTTGGTATTTCAATTTAGTTTGTTCGATTTTATTATTATAAATGGTGATGCTGATTTTATTGAATAAATAAGTCGGGAATTATTGTTAATGGACGCAATTTTCAATTCACCAAATTTAATCTTTTTTTTTTTCATTATCATTTTATATAATTTTTATTTTATTGTATGACATATTTTTTATCTCAGCACTGCACAGGTAACATTTCATTCTTCACTTTTCGTGAATCTCCTATAATTGCCAGTTCCATCGAATAAGGTACACACCGTCTACGCAAATGGGACTGAAGATTTTACAGAGTATTTTTCTCTCGAACGTTCTCAATGCATTTTCATCGCTGTTGGTCAACGTCCAGGCTTCTGCGCCATACTTCAGGACGGGGATGATGAGTGCCTTGTAGAGCGTGAGTTTGGTTTGTCGAGAGGGGGTCTGCTTCTCAATTACCTACTGAGCCCAAAGTAGCACCTGTTGGCAAGAGTGATCCTCCCCTTGTTCTCTAGGCTGACGTCGTTCTTGCTGTTGATGCTGGTGCCAAGATAGACAAAGTCCTTCACCACTTCAAATGTGTGGTCGCCAACATTGACGTTTTGTCCAAGATGCGAAGACTCTTTGTTTGTTGACAGAAGATACTTTGTCTTGCCCTCATTCACCGCGAGACCCACTTTGGCCGTTGCTCTCTCTAGACTGGAGTCGGCTGTTATGGCCGACGATGTCTATGTCATCGGTATATGCCAGCAACATTTTGTAGAAAATATTGCCTTGTCGATTCATCTCGGCGGCCCGAATAATTTTTTTCCTGTAGGAGTTTGAAGAAATCGCAAGAAAGGGAATCGCCTTGTCTGAACCCTCGTTTGGTATGAAACGGCTCGGAGAGGTTCATTACGATCAGGCGGTGGTACGACAACTACGACGTCAGTGACTAGATGTTCGGCTTATTCCTTCATCACTCGCGCTGCCATCTCCACCATTAAGCAGTTGCGAGAAGTGGTTCCTCCATAACCTATGCATGCCCTGAACATCCGTCACCCGATTACCGTTTTCGTCCTGTGGTGGGGCTAGGTATATAAATGTAGACGTCGGCGATATCAGCTTTGTGAGGTCTCTTTCATTTCCCAGTCAGGAAAAAAACGATAAATAGATCTTAATGCTAATCAAATGATGACAAAAATTGGATAAGCAATCACATTACATTAACATTGTTAAAGTTTTTTGCAACGCCTCATCGGACGCGAGGCAGTCACCGGTACATATTTCCAAAAAGTTCAGAATGTGTTGGATGGCATAGTGAAAGACATTGACCATGAGGGTTATGAGCCATAAAATCTTAGTTCACTCTCCTGATATCATAAAAAATTGCTTAGTATCAATCGGGGAGCTTTCTGAAGAAGCTTCAGAGGCAAGAAACAAAGTCTTTAAAATGTTTAAACTGAAGCATACACTCAAAATTTCACGCATCTCGACGAATACCGATTTAATTAACAGATTGCTCTATTCCTTTGCAAACAGAAGTCAACGCTATTAAAACCAGCTATCGATTTGCTGTGCGCCGCCACTATTCACCAAGTGGGTACCTTGGAGATCTAAAAATGGATGTTTCTATCAAATCAATCAAATTAATCAAGCATTTATCAATTTTTAGTTCATAGATAAGAAACATTAAAGTTTGTGGCTCTTATTCTGGAACTTTGAAACAATTTGTTACTTTTATTGTTGTTCATTTCAATGAATAAAATATTTTCATTTACCAATTTACCATTAGTTTCATTTAAATTATTTAAAATTACTTCAAATTCATTTTATGACAAGAATGTCATACAAATAATACAAAAAAAAAAAAAAATTGATACATTTTATGGCATATATTTTCATCATTTAATTTAAGCTTTCTTCCATAATCAACCTGTGATCATCATCAACAATACAGACAATTTTCTACCTCATTTTATTTGTTATTTTTTTGTATTTTCATTGATAAAATAGAGAAAAGAATTTATTTTGGTTTTCATTTGGTTTAAATAAAATAATTGGGTCAAATGTAACAAGTTATGGTCTGTGCATTTTTGGTTTTTATACTACATAATGCGCTTTTTCAATGTGTCTATTTTTGTTGAAATACTCGTATAGTATATTGTCCTGTTGAAATCAAATTATCAACTTGTATCACATATTTCATCTCTCCTAAACCCTAGCACTTCATTCGGTCTCTCTCTAGTACTAGTTGTTGAACCGATTTCCCAATACTAATTAAAGTCAATAGCTAGGTGGAGGCTGATAGCTCACACACAATCTGTGTGTGTATTTCGTTGATTGTGTTCAATTAACCTTGTCCTTTTTATCCTTTACGCATAATTAGTTTTCAATTTTATTTTTTGTGATGCAACAATAACAACAACAACAACATCCACTAGAATTAACCGATGTAATAAGTAATGAAAACAATGTATCTACATATATATGTATAGATAGAGAGAGAGAAAGAGAGACATGAACAATGGCAAATTTAATTTTACCACATTTTGTGGCAAGTTGATGTTTTGTTGCTGCTATTTTACTTGTGTAGAATTTTGGTTGGTTTCAACACTTGTATATGACAAGTATATCTTTTGTTTGTGATTTCATTCATACATATTGTATATCTCACATATGTATCTCACAGTGTGGCTATGCACAGATTTTAATTAACATTTCTGATTATGTGGTTTTGTCACTTTGCTTGTTGCCTAATTATTTGTGTGTAATTCTGTCGCTTTAAGTCTTGTCGCAGACACAAATATACTAATTTTATTTGAAGCATTCACCTTTTGCACTTTTCTTTATTTAAGTATCACGGTCAAAAAAGCCGTAGGTGTTATTACCCAAAAACCATAACCTCCAAATATTATTCTTCATCTGATGCTTTAGTTCATTCATTCATTTATTCATTTAATTAATTACTTGTCTTCATTGTATTCTGAGATTCCGAATTATCTTATTTATTAACAATATTGTATTTCTTTATTTTATCTTGTAGTCTGGACAAATTAACAATAATTAAGGACTAACTAAAGGTAAGCAATAAGATAACTTATAATGTAATACAATAGGTTAAAAGAAAATCCATCTTAATTCATTCAGTTTGTGAGAAGAAAATGAATTCTTAAAAATAAATTTCTATAAACTTTTTCTTTAACTTAAATCTGTTCATATGTTAAGTATATAATATATATTCTATATTTTCCAAGTTGATAGGTAAAATATAAGTGTATATTTAATAACATCGAGTTGCGAGACTTTGCGTTATCAGACTTCGATTGCAAAAGTCATTGAACTGTTTATTAACAAATTTCTCGCAAAGAAGAACAGATAGTTTCATGAACTCGGTATTATGAAGTTAAAGCATCAATATATCATTGATTTGATGAACTAATAAATGCAGAGAAATCGGCGAATTGTGGTTTTATATTGAGACGTGACCTTTGTCTAGTTATCAACCGCAGGTGGAATAAGTCTGTCTCTTCGGCCTAATCCTGGACAAATGCCTCACATGGCGAGCTCACATTAAAACTATCACCACATGCTATTGCGTAGGCTTGACTGGTTGTGACGCCCATCCAGTAAATTGTCGCTCAACAGCAAAATGACAATTTACAGACAAGTAGAGGCCCCTGTTTGGCATTACGCAATTTAAATGTGGGGTACCGCTGCAACCAGTAACATTCAATGAGTTCAAGCCTGTCAAAACAAAGCACTTCGCCGTTTATCTAGAACTCCTTGGTTTGTGTGCAACACCATTTAGCTCAGAGACTAAAAGATGACCAAGGTGCGCAACAAGGTCCTTCAAAATAGTAAACGTCATCGGCAGAAACTGCAAAGTCTGGCATCAGCGCTCATCCAAGGCGTAAGTCAAAGTCGATTTAAGAAACCCCATTATAATGACCTTCTCAGCAGAAGGTCACCAACAACATATGTAGTCCCAGCGAAATAATCGCCACAAAGTCATTATTCTGTAAAACCATACAAATATTTAATGTTATTTTTGTGAGAATATTATAATAATAGATTTCAAAAAAGAAAAAAAATTTCTGAATAACATAATAGAATATTTCAAGATTATTCTAGAGTGTTCCGATCTAAGCTTTTATAATGAAAATATTTTAGTACTAGCTGTGCCCCCGAATTCGTACGCGTGGTATTCGAAATATGTTTGTAATAGCGTGTATTTTGTTCTTTTTCTCTAATTGTCAGATCTTTAATGTTGCCCTGCAGATAAAGAGGAAAACATTCGAAAATCAGCCAAAAAGTAGGCAACTTAATTAAAAATATGAATTTTCGATTTCGATAAAATAAATGCTAAATGTTACACGAAGCTTGCTTCAATACACCTGTTAAAATCGCATTCAAATAGGTTAAGCCGTTACTGGGATTAGCGTGCAGAGACAGGAAAAGGCTTACGATTAGATATATATAGAGATAAATGATGAGACATTTTGCATTAATCCCTTCGACAAAAGTGTATCATCTATGGTTTTTCTTCATTACTAACACTTTTACTAATATCTCTAGCATTAGATATCTAAGTACGAGTACCTGCTCTACTAAATATGTTGCACGATAAATTCAAATATCTCTATCTATTCAATACATAAAAGTTATTTAGGATATTGTTATACAAAAATTCTTGTGAAAAGGGAGAGAACAATGCATACAAATTTTAATACTATTATTAATAATAATGCAAATCAACAAACTTACACAACAACAAGAAGAAAGAGAGAGAGAGAGTGAGAAAGAGCAAATCAAATAAATATGCATGAACATCCAAAGCAAAATTCCAAACATCAAAACAAAAAGAAAAAGAACCCAAACGTAGCCAAAAATGCTTGAAACTTTTTCTATGGCACTTTTACTTAGTTTTTAGTGCATAGCAGTTTTTGTTGTTGTTTCTCTTACTGTTTTCTGTTTTTTTTGTTCTGTTTATATACAATATTTTTGTTTGTTAAACTCAAATTGTTTAAACAAAATTTTAATTGTATTTTTGTCTCTCATAGTTTTTCAAAAAGCAAACAATTATTCTCAATAAAAACACACACACATCATAATCATACAACAGCAAAATACCACAGTACTCGCACAAACCAAATAGAAGAAAATATGAATTGTAAAAATTGTTATTTTGTTTTGTGTGTCAATGTGTCTGCATTTTGATTCCGGGTATGTGAATATTTTATTATGATTCTTTTTGTATAAATAAAATTTTTAAATTTCAATTAAAAAAATAACTAAATTTCATAAAAAATTTAACATTCTATTTCAGGACAAAAGAATTTAATATATTATATTATATACTAACATTTTTCAATACAATAAAATGCATGTAAGAAAGCAATAAGGGAAAATGAAGAAAATATCGATAATTTTTTGGAAAATCATTTCGGAAAATTGTCAAAGTTGTCAAAGCTGCTTTGTCAAACAGTTGCATTCAAATGACATTCAAACCTTCATTTCACTTCCATTTTACATTCATCGCTCAACCAAGAAAGCAAGCAAGCAATTGCTTTCACTATTTTTGGCAACTATTATTTGACTTTACTATACTCGTATTTAGTTGGCCAGAAGTAAAGAAGTGAAGAACGCATATTGTGGCATGGCAGCATGTGTGAATGCGGACCCACAAATGTGCAGTCAATATTGACTTTGATATGCAACAACACAACGACGACGACGATGACGACAAAAAATCTATTTCCGTTTTAATGTCATCGTGGTGATGGAGATACTCTTACTTACATCATTCATTGGTTGCGTTCTCTGTACACTTTCTCTACCGAATGTTATTCTTTGACTCTGTGTGTGTGAGTGTTCATTGAAGTGAATAGGAAATTTTGCATTTTTGGGTATGCGCGTTTATTCAATATGGTTACAACTGTGACGTCCCATCCTCAGCTGTCAATGCATTTAAACATTCGGCGTCATTTCACTCTTTCACCATTTACAAAAATATTTGGTAGCATTTATTGTATATAATATGTGAATCCTTTTTCAGTTCACCTGAGTGTGAGGAGCTTTTGCGCTTGATTTAAATTCAGTCAATAGAAATGTTTTTCACCGTCAATGACAAAATGCTTTGACAGATTTCTCACAAAATGCTTGCATTATATTCGCGTAGCAAACGTGATTTGACATTTGATTATGCAGCTAAACTGTAAATATGTTGAAAAGATTAGTATTTTAATGGTGTGTGCGTGTGAATATAAAATACAAGACTTTGAAGTGTAATAAAATTTTGGGCAAAATGTGATTATAATCAAAATTTTCTGCCAAAAAGTATGGATTGGGAGAGGGGCTGTAATCAAGTTTAACAAATTCTGAGCAATGAGTGAATACACGTCGTATAACAGAAACAACCATATCTACAAAAATTTCCAAATGCTCTGTCGATGTTTCGGAGTCTGTAGTCTGTTATTTCTATTGCGAAACAGAAGCTGACATGACCAGTGGCAAATCAGCCAGAAATCAGTTGTCAATGAGGGCAGACGGAATATACCCTTCAACTGACACATAATCAAATATAATACATTCAGAACACTACAACAGACTCGAAGACTACAACAAGACTTGCAGAATAATTAAAAGGTGGGAATAATATAATTATCTTCCCAAAACAGTGTTGCACAATTGAGCTATTCATGACCTATTTACTTTTATTTCAATCATTCTACAATCTATTAATTGATGATGAACATTATATATGCATGATTTCAGTAAAATTTTCCTGTGTATAGAAATGTTGATGTCTTTTTGGTTACCAGATTATAAAATTTTTGATTGATATACCCCTGGTATTAATGATAAAGATATCTACAACAAAATTACTTACAACTTGTTGTTGGGTATGCCAAATTCATCTATTTTAAATAGCCCATTATCCAGTCTTTACAATTTCATAGTCTTTGACTTTGCTATCTTTATTCACACATCACTATTGACTATTATTTTAAACAATTTTTACTAACAAAAGACTTTCTGAAGAAAGAAAATTTAAGATAAAAAGAATTCTTTTCAAGGATCAAATACTTAAGATAGTGAAACTCAAAACTCTGTTAAATTACATGCAACACTACAGAAACATTCCTTTACATGATTTTGTTTCGCTTGACTGTGACAGCAAATAATTTCAATTAGAAAAATGTCTTTCATTACCAACTAAAGCATAATATAAAAGTAACTAAAACACACTTGAACAATGACGCAACTGTGAGAAATATTCTGCATAATTATTGTACAATATAATGTAAAGAAAGTAAAGAAAAGTAAAATAGAAGGGTATACAGGGAGAGAGAGAGAGTGAATGAAATGTCACAAGTTCATTCTAATTAAGTCAATCTTAACATTTACCTTGAGGTAATATGTCAACAAGCTGCCTCCTCCATACACTGGTACATTGCAATGACGACGTACCTATTTTATTTTCTTTTTTCCTAGACTTTAGGAAAATGAGAGTTGCAAAGCACACATACTACATAAATATGTTATATACAATATCTACCCATACATACTACATGCTCATTTAACTTGTCAACACTTATTAAGCTGCTTAACCTCATTCAACGTGAGCGATCACACTTATGCAAACACAAACAGCATGGACAAATGTGGTCTTAGATAAGGTCTAAGCCAAGGTTTCTTCTATAAGCTTATGTTAACAAAAATTATATTGAAACTATTAACTTAAATAAAAAGAAGTAAAGAGACAAAAGCTTCTTTTGTTACATAAGAAATAATTATAATTTCTTTATCTTTTTGATATTTACTTTTGGTAAGACAAAGGGCTAAGAAGCAAGGAAGGATATTATTAATATGTGAATAGAAATTTTCATATTGTAATGTAGTTTGCTAGAGGCCTTGTTAATTGGAAAAATGTGGAAGTGTTGAAGAGAATATGTTAATTCTACTCCAATGCGATTCTATATAAACAAGTCTTTCAACTGCTGAGATATCATGACATGTCTTACACAAGTAATATGTCAGAGTTCTTAATTATTGAAAAAAGTTAATTCTTATTCAAACTGAACTATGTTTACTATGCTTGAATTTTCAAAAAAATCTTTAGAGTTTCAAAATGAAAAACTGTTTGAAAGGAAGATTTACTAAAAGAAATATGTACATAAATTTGGCAGATTGAAATGAAAAGTAAGTAAGCAAGCTCTTCATTCTTCAGCAGCTAGATTATGAAACTTACTTTGTTAGCAAGGTTAATGTTCCTTCTTATATAAATTCTTTTTTTTTATATTTTGCTTTTCTTTATTTTATTTTATTTTATATTTTGTTATTATTCACTTTGATAAATTGAATTAGTTGCTGAGTTAACTGGAAATGAACACAGTCACAGTATTAATTTACACACACGACTTGAGGACGACTTCACTCTCACACTCATACACTTCCATTCAGATCTACAAATATTATACTATGAAAGCATATTCATAATTTTCTTTTCATATGTTACATATTTTTTCGCTTTTTTGTCTTTTTGACATTTCCTTTTGATTCTCCAGTCTTTTTACATTCTGGTGACGACAAGATGTCATGAGTCCCATCATGTTATTTTATCTGCATCCTTAATATTATCATGCTCATTACCATTATCAACATCATCATCATTATTTTTATCATCATCACTACCGACAGGAACAATGCATGAAGTGTGTCGTTATATCGTTTGAGGTGGCAATAAGATATGCTTGTCTGTATGAATGAATGAATGAATCCTTTACAGTACATGAACACAAACAAATTTCCATACTCATTTTCCATTTCTTATTTTGTTATGCCACATTAATTTATTTTCTGTGCTTATTAATTTGATTTTTCATATTCTCATATTTACTTATCAAATTTATGATTAAGACAAGATAAGATAAAGTGACATACCAGCCATTACATTTTCTAAGGAGAAAATATCTACAATTTCAATTATTCAATGTATGTGATAACCCTGAGGTTAAGGTCTGTTAGCTTGTGATCTTTCTGTTGGAATACTGAATATGAATAAAATATTTTACAGAAATAACTTTTTATTCCATCACTCTTGAGGGTAATGCACTTCATGTAAAAAAGTCTTTATGAACTTTTTGTATTTGTATGTATATAAACTTTGTTGGTTAAATTAATTAAATACAAAATAAAGTTAGACATAAAATTTGTTGGTACATGTGAATCTGTGTGGGTGAGTGAGTTAGGCAAATTTTTGCTTTTACTTGCCACAGATGTTGCACATGATTCCCTTAGTTGATTGCAGTGGTACTAGTACGTTGACCCAAATTGTGTCTATTTCATGTTTGCATTTTATTGCAATTTGCAAGTCAACTACGGTAAGTCTGTGTGCTGTGTGGGGTTGTTTCTGATGTTATAATTAGTAAAATTTTAGAAGTGTGGTTATTTTTGGTAGAGTTGAAATATTGTATTAAATTCTGTAAATATTTAGATACGTGTACTTGTAGCAAGAGTGTGACAAATTATGCTTATTAGAAATAAATCATTACTCTTGGATTTACAATATAATATACTAAGCAAAGAGTGCATTAACCTCTAGTCAAATGAATGCAAATTGAAGGTTATTAAACCCAAGAAGAAATGAGAAAATAATGATTATATGGTCTATTTCGTTGATGTAAAGGATTCTTTCCTAAATCTGCCAATTAACTTGTGTTTCCATTTTATTTCCGTAACAAGCTTTACCTTGTCCTAGGAGATATTGTAACTATATTTACCAAGGAAACTATCTCATCCCTGGTCCTAGGAGATATTGTAACACATAAATTTATCAACATAATGATCTTCTCCAAATTATTATTTCTTTTCTCTACCTTACAGTTTTCACTCCTGAGACTTATTCAACTGTCTATCATTTTCGTAGAGCATTTCTTTGATCCCCATGAGTTTTCAAATATTAAGTACTAAAGAGTTTAAATTAAAAATTATTCATGGGTAACTTTATCTGTTCTTCAAACAATTAAACCAACAAGGAAATCATTGCATTTACTGCATTTAATCAAAGATATATTTTCTAAATTTGTAACTTGTGTTAAACTACTTAGTATTGTACTATGAACTGTCTAACTGAATTTTTAATTGAATAAAAGACTCTGAATGAATGTTGCATACATGTTTTATTGAACAATACAAGTGTGTTGCATTCATGACTAGTGCTTCGTTGTTCATTCACTCTTCATTTTACTGTACTCTACTCTAAGTGTGAGTATGAGATATTTATGCAATGGTCTTTATACTCTATGTTGGTACTTGTTGTGTTGTTCATTCATCACATCACATTCGAGTTCTTTCCTTCAAACCCTTCCTCCTAGTCCCTGCCTCTTTCATGGCTTCTATTTATCTGGATATTATTGTACGATACACGTTTGTCATTGTTGTTTTTTTCTTTAGTTTATTGTAAATGCTGGCATTTGCAACTTTTGACAATTAGTCAAAACAGAACTACTCGTACTATGAAACTATGAACCCGAAAAAAACCACCCACCCAATCTAACCGAACTAAATTTAAACCAGCAACTACAACTGCAACCACTGCTAATCTATTCACCAGAAGCGCAACGTCAGATTGACTTTTCTATGAAGTTGCATTGTTTTATTGTTGTTTTGTATTCTGTTACATAGTATTTTCTTTTTGTTTTATTTTTTGTATAGTTTTTGGTTTTTATTTCTTTCATTGTTGTTTCAGATTTTGCAAGTTGATGACATTAATTGTTATGGTTTTCTTCATTTTGGTTTAGTTACGTTTATACGTTTGAATTGTTTGTTGTTTGTGTTGTATTGTGTTGTTTTGTGTTTTGCTTCGCTGCATCCTGCTGCGATTCCTTCATGTGTTTTCTATTTTCGTCTGATGTTGCAGATTACTTCATGCTTCGTTGCATGTTGGTTGACGTTTGCACAATCACCTGTTCTCAGGTGGTGCTGATGGTTACTGAAATACTTATTTAGCGAGTGATGATGATGACATTGCACTAGTTTTAAATTACTCTTGGCTTTTCGTATTTCCATTTAACGATCATTAATTAAATTATATAAACAAAAAATAAAGATTAATTTAAAATAAATAAATAAATTGTAGTTTTCAAGAGTTGATTGGGATAATTGAAGTTTGCAAACAGTTACAATAAGGCAATGATAGTGAAGATTGGATGCAAACAACGAGTCACTCAATATATGTTGATAGCCTGATTTGACATAAAGGCCATGTCAGCCTATATTATCATAAGTAAATTTTTCCTATACCAAGTAATGTAGCAGGTGCACTCCCTGATCTGTGCAAGCTGCCAAACATGTCACTAGTGACTTTGCTCTTTTTGTTGTTTCAACTGGGTGATTTCAAAGACACAGAGCTCCAAACGTCACTAATAATAGGCACCTACTGCATCATCAGGCATCACAATGTATCATCAGGCTTGTGTACTATTTACTTGTGACCACTTTTTTTTTATACCTAACCATATTATTTCTAATTTCTTCTTTTGCGAGCATAATTGAGTCTATTTTTATACACAGCACATGAGTACCGTTTAATACATGACCAAATGCTTTTCATCTTACTCGCACACCTCACTAGTTTTGAGTTTTCAAATGTTTCGACTATTTGCTATTCAAAGCGATCCAGTCATTCTCTAGTTTTTACCAGACTAACACAAAGCAATTGATTTTTATAAAATAAGATAGAAGTTGATCATGTAATGTTCCACTCTCTGTAGCATAAGTGTTTTGTGATACAAATGTTAATGAAACACAATACTCAACTATTTAAAAATATCAAAGGGAAGCATAAATTTGTATAAATTTTCTGTTTAATGTAGACCTTGTGACGATTTGTTGCATTCATAATATGGCGTGGGTGTCAAGAATTGTCTTCCATATGAATATCATTTTCATCTTCATCATCATGATCATCATCATTGCAGTCTAAGTAGTTTATATCATTTTACGATGGAAAAGTACGAGCGAATATCATTTAAGAAGATTTCATTACAGTAAAGTGAAGTGAAATATCATCAGACCAAAATTAGATTAACATTGCATCACAACTCGTTGAATGCAAAATTCCAACATACTCGTATGTTATTATTATTTCTCTAAAATATTCCACAGTGAAAAGAAAATATCAACATAGTGCAAAGTTTAACCTGATGTCAGCTCATAAGTTAATTTTACGCTGTGTATTTTGATGCTTCACTAACTTTAGACAAATTGCTCCATGGTCATTGAGCATTCTCTCATAAACAACAACTGAACTGCTGGAGTTGGACAGGTTAATCCGAAGAGACAAGAGCACAAGTGGAGCAACATGCAACATCAACAAGTGTATCAAGTGTATTAAAAAGTTGATGGACATGAAAAACAAAAAAAAAAAAATAGTAAAATTGAATCGAGTTGAAACCAAGCGAATGGAAAAAAGTGGCAGCTTGATATGCTTCACTTGAACTCTAAACAAAATGTAGTTTTGTTGTGATAAAATTTTTTTGTTTGCAGAAAACAAATTGCAATGTGACATGCCCAAACCCACACCCTCACCCCACCCTCATCAACATTAAGCAGAAAGCCACTTACTTGGAATGAGGAGTATAGTATGAGTATGTGTATAGTAAAGTACTCATAAGGGACCAAAGGAGGCATAGAGAGAATAAAATGAATGGAAAGAGTGGAAATGTGAAAAAAAATTAAAAGAATGGAACGGAAATGATGCGGCTCATTTGTGTGCGACCGCAAAATGGCGCGCTGAATGCAAAGCGGAAGTTCAAATGGACAAGAGACGGAAGTTGCGAAAAAGAATTGCTGACTGAGTTCAAGTGAATGGAGTGGAATGAAATGAAGTGACTACAACAAATGGACTGAATGGACAACATGGGTTAAAAGATCACTTTGCAGTATATGAGTATAATACTACAAGGGTGGGTAGCTAACGGAAATAGTAAGGTAGTAAGCATGATGAAGCCAAAGCAAAAGTGTCAGGTATCTGGAGGTCCATCAAAAGGCATAAGTTGGTTTGCACAATTGTTTTTGTTTTGTTGTTTTAACGGTGTGAAAATGAAAGTGTATCTCATGTATGAATTTTGCATTGCATCAAAAAAACTAAGCAGGAAATTTAGTATGAAAAACTAAAAGGTTGAATGAATGCATTTCAATTGAATTTTATTTATATTTTACTTTATGATGGCTTGGAGTTTTTGTTCAACCTTTTGGCTCTTGACTTTTTGTATTTTGTGTGTGTGAAATGTGTTACCAAAGTTCATTCATACATTTTTGTACGCATTTATGCAAAACGGAAATAAAACATGAACCACAACGTGTGAAATGCGACAAGACTTTGGCATTTCGCATTTGGCAAGTAAAACCACTGAACCTCGTTACATTTGTTTTTGGTTTATGATGCCCTTTTATATATTTTTTTGTATACTAGTATATTCTTTGTTTTTTTTTTTTTCTTCTGACGCACACTCTTTTCGCTATCGTTGCCACATTGAACGGAAATTTGTGGTGGGAAATTTCATTTTTGCTGACACTTGACTTCGCTTCACTGTGAATTCAGTTTAGCAAACGGTGTAAACCTGTTTAGGACCCCCAATCCATTCGCCTGTCGACTTTAATTTGTGCAGCATATAAATAATGTAATAGAACATTGAAACCCAAAACGAAAGCCATGTCATGTCACTAGCATAGCAGAGCAGTTGACCTCATCGCACTCAACGCCTCACTGACTCACTGAGTCACTTCATACTACCAAATAGTAGGGAATCTTTCTGCCACCTTCATCACTAGTGACTAACAATGGTTGCTGCCTATGTTCTTGATTTTTTCATTTCCTTTTGAAAAATTTCTTGTTGCGCTGTGCTTTTTTTTTTTGTTGGTTTTTGTTTTTATTCTGCAGGTTTGGTTTGCTGCTACTGCTGCTGCTACTATCTGTTTCTGTTCTTCATTGAACGGAAATTCATAGACAACCACAGACAAGTCGAGTCAGGCACAGGATATGCGATAACTGCTTCTGTTCTGCCACTGCCACTGTCCTGCCATTGTTTAGTTGCTTGCCTTCTTCAAAACGAAAAACAGCAGGATATTTAGGACAAGTAGCAGCAGCACAAGGAACAAAAAGGAAGGCACTCAGACAGACATTTTGTGATAAATGTGACAATTTAATTGTTTCGTAATTGTTTAGTTTAAAAATGGTTTCAGTATGAGTTTTGTTTTTTCAATGACTTTCATGATCATCATCATCTCTGTCATTATCATTATCATTTGTGCTTCATTAAGTTTGCTAACAATTGAAGTTTATTTTTAGACCACAAAGTGGAGAGAAAGATACTTGTACTCTCTAATGATTATAAAGATACTGATGATAATGATAATGATGATGATGATAATAATGGAGGCTTGCAGACTTTAACAATAATTGATTTCATTCAAAGCGTCAATTAGTAGTGCATTTCTGTTTAAAAGTGTTCATTTATTTGTGTGTGACAGGCAAGTGTGAATAAATTAATGTCTACTGCTAATGAATATCCATTATTAAAATATCTTTTAGGTAAATATTATAATTACCTGCTGGCCTTGAAGTCTCAAGTTAAAAGAAAAGTTATGCAATTTCAGAGAATATTTTTCAAAAGTTATTGATTCGTTTTTTTGGGAAAAATTTATTACTCAAAATTTTGTAACCGAAACTCACTTGAATAAAACATTGTCGTGTCGCTTGATATTGAAAAGTGTGCCTATGTATGTATGCCTTGGCAGAATATCATGTAACTTTTGATGGCAAAAGTTTTGTTGAAAGACTGCAGCGTGTGAAATTACTACTGCAGTATTTTAAGACAGACACTTACCAACTTAAACTCACACAGATACTTACACTACAAAGCCTCTTTTGAAGTAAGCGCCTCAAAGTACACCAAAAATAAAATGAAACGTGACAATGCAAACTGTTGCTGTTGCACACCATAAAAGCTTAGCCCTCGCAGAAATTAAGTTTGTTTCTTCGTTCGCTGAATTACTCGTAAACTGATTAACTCTTGCCATATTTCTTTACTCTACTTCATAGCATCTTCTAGTAATACTTGGAAGTTAAGGATTCTTGTAATTAAATTCTCATGTTGCAAAAGCTGCTCTGTTTCTGTTATAATAACAAAACTATCTGACGCTATGCTAAGTTTAATAATTTATTGAACAAAAATGCACTAAGTTTAGCACTCTAAGAAGAAGCTTAGAATTTTATAATTTCTAATAGAATTTTGTTACAATTTTTCTATATTATTCAAAGTAGAAGAGAAAAAAGAAAGTGTTTCTCTTATATATTGTACATAAATAGTTCATGGATTAGATGACTTAAGGCTGAAACAGAAAAGTGAAGCTGAAGCAGAATGAACAGAATGCGAGGTTCAGACTCAGTAGTCCGAGTGCTTTAAACTTGACTTTATTATTTATCTAAAAATATTATAAAACAAAGTCCTCACGCAGAGTCTGTCTGTCTATCTAAACGAGAAAAACTCATTAACTACCTAACGGATTTTCTAAGGAATGTTATATGTTATATTTTTCATTAAGGGTTTGTGTTAATTGGCTAAAATATAATGATAATTGCAGAAGATGTCGGAAAAGTCATTCGAATAGTGCCTAATACCCGATTTACATTAAGCAATTCTGCGGCAGAGCTCCTCTCTCTCGCAATTTTTGTTTGTGGAGAAGGGAAGGACGATTGACGAGTTATTCTTTATCTTCTTTCGCGTATTTCGTTGTTTGTTCATATTCAGCTTATTTGGCTTTTGTAGTGTGAGGGTAAAGTAAGGAAATTATATACACTAGACAAATTGCACACACGTGCTAAGCCAAAGCGGGATGCTAGTATAAAATACTTAATATTTTGCTATAAATGCAACACTCTATTGTGAGTAAAATACAAGATTGTGAAAACATTATCACCTAAAAAATAATCAATAACTTTACGCCAAAACCAATTATTCAATTATTATCTTTATTATATGATGGATTATTTAGTCTAAGTGGCTGTTCCCTATATTGTACAAGCAGCATATAAGTAGAACAAACAATCACTTAACTCCAAGTAATCACTCAACGGAAACAAGGTTTTTGCATACCACAGAAATATTAAAGTAAATATGTATCTCATCATTGGACTTAAAGATGTCAACGTATTTAAGCACATGAGCAGCAACACAGATGCCCTAAACACCAAACCCCAACCACAATCCCAATCTCAACATATAGAAAAGTCCTTTTGACAAATGAATTTAGTTGACATTGCCTTGAGTAGCGAGCTTTGCACTGTTGTGCAAACAAGTTGCCACCATTTTGTGTTGCAGCCGCGCCATATTCAAATAATGACACTGTTTTGGGTGATGCCATTGCCATATTGCAGGAATGGAGAACATAGATAAACAGAATGTGAGAAGAAGGGCAGAGAACTAGGCGGTTTGGCGTCACATCAGCTGTTGACATGTACTTGAAATGCTGTCTCATTGTGGTTTGTTGTCATTCATGAAAGTCTAGGCAAGGCCAAGCCAGGCAAGGAAAGGCAAGTAGAGAAAATAAAAGCATGTGGGCTATATGGCTTCTTTGTCCATCTTAGCACAATGCCATACAAACAGCGTCAATGACGCCCACCATTACTACGATGCCATTTCATTTCATCAGTCAGTCAGTCAGTACGCCTGTCTGTCTACCCTTCTGTATGTATGTAAGTTAGATTGTGTTTGTTGTTTGTCCCCCTAAGTTGTTGTCACTCCATTTAGTCTTATGTTTTAGTAACCATTTGTTGTTTGTCTTTTGTCGCTATTTACTCTTGTGCGGCTGTGCTTCATTCTTTACATCATACTACTTATTTACATTTAAACGAATATCACACCCAAAGCATTTTGTAAGTCTTTCCATCTCCATATCCATGTCTGTCTTTCTGTCTGTCTGTCTCCTTGTCCTTCTAATCCTGACATTGTCCATGTTTACTTGTGATAAATAGCTTTCTTTGTTCGTCCTTAGGTTTACTCATACGCCCACAAGCATTGGTTCACCGCTATATAAGGACACATGATGCGTGCTTATTTTTTTTCTACACTTTCAATAATGTTGCCAATACACCAACCAACAACACTCCTGATGTTGCCTCAGCCCCTTGATATTGTGGCAGCTACTGATGCTGGCTGCTGTAATGTTGAAGAAATACGTCATTTAAATTTATGATTTTCATAAATTTTAAACTGTTGACCCAAATTCCGTCTGTCCCTTAGTCCAACAGTAATGTGTCATGTCCTTCCCTACCACGCTACCATTATCCTACAACCATTCATTGGCTTTAGCTTCAGCTGATGCTGAATTGTCCTCATTCCCTACTTCCACTCCACTCCATTCGATTTGATGCTGTTCTGTTCCATTCAACAAAGTCATTCAACGTGTTTCGAAGGTGGTAAAATTCCTTGGTTCACTTCTGAAATATTTCTTAAACATCGTAAAAGGTTGTGAGAAGAAGAAGAAGCACTGAATACATTTAATATTGTTTGCGGCATGTAATTTGTATACTGAAAAGCATATTTAAAGCGTTTCTTTATTGGTATTTTGAAGGTGTCTGCCATTCTATTGTATGGTAAGAGTATTATGTACTAGTTTGGCCTCAATTTGTCATCGAAGGTTTGCTTGGGCATTACAGGTTTTAGGATTCTACAAATATTGTATGTAAATATAGGTACTCGTATAAAAGATGCCTTGCCTTCTTGAACTAAATAAGCAAAGGCACCTGACAACTTTGCTAAAGTTGATCATTTAGAAGACTTTGAATATAAAGATGGAATTATTGTAAATTGTTACAAAATGAATACGAAAATATTGCAACCATTTAATGAATTTTTCATTCAAAGAACATGGAAATTTAATGAAGTTTCAGTACTTCATTTTATATAAAATTTCAATCAATTAAACCTGATCACTCATTATTATATTTTCCTTTTATTTTCAGATTATTTAAACTATAATAAAGGTAAGACTAACTATACCGACAAAGTTTATTTTCCTTTTTCTTTAATTTCGAAGAAAGCAAGAAAGTAACAAAGTAACTGACAGTTTTCTTAGTCCTATGAACTTAATAAGTTTTCTACTCATAAATTATTAGTTATCAGTTAAGCTATCAAAAGTTTTAATTGGTTCGTTAATGATGAAACACTAAGGCTAAAGATAAAACTAATTTACGTGTAAATATTTCATTTATTTATTTTTTGTAAATAATTTATAAATAGAAAAAGTTTTATACCTTTGTCGTAATGTTGGTAGCGCATAGGAAGATAAGGCGGCGGCCACATAAAATATTTACAAAAATATTCACTATAACATTACTATCAGAATTTATTGGTCTTACAGCATCTGCCATCTGCATGTCTGTTTCTTTTGAAAAACAGTAGCATATCTTAAGATTTTCAAGTACAACAATTGTAAATAAAGAGAATCACAAAAATACCTATGACTACACGTAGTGAAGAGTATCACTAATAGTACTATAGAAGGGTTGTAACGGATAAAATTTTAGCAGAGGCGGAATTGAGAAAAAAAAAACATTGTTCCTTTTATTAAAGAAAAAAATTACCCATTATTACCACACTTATAGCCGTTTTAGACAGGGCCATGATGCGAGTCTTACATGATGCGGCCAATGACGCGCATCACAATAAAACAACAACCACAAGGAACATGACGTCATTCATTTATCACGCATTGATTCACCTTTGATGCAGACCAGGGCTGGGAAATGTCTGCTAAGTTTTTTGCCATTTCCGGTTAGATATTGTCAGTCTTTTTCTCTTTTTGTGTTTTAAATTTGTATTTAAACGTACAAGCGTGCTTGCAATTCTTAACAATTCTGTTAAAGAATATTTTTTCCATTTAAATAATGCTTTTTTATTATTTATTTATTGTCTCTCAATTCAACAAACGTTTTCTTCTTCTTATGCACATTCAAAACAAAAAACAGTTGTTACCGATACGAAATGGCTTCTCTAAACACCAAAGCGTATCATCGTGATACAGGGCCTGTCTCAATTGACTATGACACTACAAATATTGTACTACAAACTATACTTATTATACTAAGTAACTATTGATAATCACAATTGATAAGAGGCCCAATATTCTTCATAAACAACAATTTTGCAGCTTTGACGCCTTCTAACTGATTTCTCAATTGTTCGTAATCGAAGCCGACTCCACTTAATAGTAACTAGCTTGAAACTGACCCTGACCGCGACGATAAATAAGCACGTACGATTGGATAAATAGCTTGAAATTTTGTATTATATTTCGTTATTGGAAACTGGTTTTGGGTATTATACTGATTTATCAATGATTTCATTTCTACCTCCCTCATGGTCACTGTTCTTTTCCAGCATGTCTGCCAGATTTGGGTAAACACCTTTCGTTGGCGGTGAAATCTGGGAGATCGTCAATTCGATGTAATTCAATCCTAGGTCTCTTGGCGACAGAAGCTCCGTCGTCATTAACTTCAGTTGAAGCTCTAACAAGATCCAAGTTATGAAGCGTTAGCAAACGCAAAAGTTCAAATTGAACTTTGGCCTTGGTAATTTTATTTAAATATGAAGCAAATGAATACAATGTATTGCGTGGAAGGACACGAAATCTTGAATTGATGTCTTTAATTAGAAGTGAAACTTCTTTAGCGGCGTTGGGCAAAAATTTAGTACAAATTTTGAGTAAAAAATACAGATTCTAACGTTTCTCGGATTCTGTATCTCATGAACCGCACTAGGTAGACAATTGAAATGTGTATTTCTATTGCCATATCCCCAACAAATAATAAAATATGTGGAAAACCCACTGGAAAAGTCTCAAAAAAGAGATTACATTTCCACAACAACAACATGCAGTTTGTGTGTATAAAAATGTTTAGAAGAACAACATGCAAGCAAACAGATTGTAAGTTGTATAAAAACAAGCGAATATACGAAGAAAAGAGAACGTGAAACACACAGAAGATCGAAGTTGATCTAATTTTTTCGCCAAGAGGGAATAGACGGCAAACGTAAACACAACAACAACACTTACACACGTCAAAGGAAACAAAAGGAATAGACATAGCTAAATTAACTGGAAGGAATATTTTGTATGCAAATGTAGTATTGTTGTATTTGTTTAGAGATGATCACTCTCTCTCTCTCAGTCTCTCTCTCACTCTCTCTCTCTCTCTGTCTGTTTTAAGAAGTTTCACTTCTATCACATGTCCGAAGGCATACATGCAATTTTTTTTTAATTTTTGATATGGGATTTGAGAGGGAGTGAGAATGTGACATCGCAACCAATGACAAATTGTAAATATACCTCTGGATGCGAAGTTTCGTTACAACTATACTACTATACACTTTAACGCAACTGTAGATTGCCTTAAAAGTGACTAAAAAATACGTATGATCAGACATGGTGAAGAGTATCAAAATTACAATTTTTGTAAGAAGTAGTCCTAGTAACGTATGATCAAACTAACTAACTATTATTTTGAGCGTAACTGTAGATTGCCTTAAAAATTACAATTTTTGAAAAAGGAATTCATAGTTACATACTACCAAACTTAGAGAAGAGTAACAGAAGTTCTAGGAAATGTAATTCTATGGATGTGATAGGTATATAAGCTTCTCGTATCTTGTTTCATTTCTGTTAATTTATGAAATTGGAAAATATTTTATGCAAGAATACAGTTAATAATCATAATAAAAAACCTGAAGGCAATAATATTTTGTTATTGCTTATAATACAACGAAGATTTCAATTTAATATTATGAAATTGAATTTTTCCATTTAACTTATAAAATTATAGTAGCAAAAAATATGATTTACATAGATTGCATACTTGTAGGCGTCATGGCGTGAAAATGTGTTTTTTGCTTGATTAATTTTTTATGTTCGAAAAATATTTGCATAGATTTAGGGTTTTTCGCAGATATCTAAGCCAATTCAATTGTGTGTTTAAGCAAATTTACATTCAACCAACTCAACACAACACTATCCATCCAACTTGGTCACTGACTGATCTGTTGAAAATACTCGTATATAAAAACATTATTTTATTACTACACCTGGCATCATCATCATTTATGGCTAAGAAATAAAAACCAAAGGCATGATTTGTCTGTCTACTATATGAGTAAGTATGGGAGTATGCTGAGTTGTTATTTTATTTTATTTTAGAGTGAGATTGAGATTGAGTGTTGTGTTTTGTTGATAAGTAAATTAAAAAAGTTTCTTTTTTTGGTAAATTATTTCAATGCACTTGGTTTTTCTTTTGTTTTGTTTTCTTGCCATTTCAAATTTAATTTATTATAAAAGAAAACATTTGTTCAAGTCAATATAAATAACATAAAACTGAAAAGTTTTCTTCATCGCATACACACGTGTCGTGTATTTCATCATCATTCATAACTCTACCATTTCATTTCAGAATTTTATTGTCTGTTTTTAGGCTGCAGCAGCAACAGCAACGGCATCAACAACAGCAGCATCCTTTTAATAATAATTATGATTATGATTATTATGATTATATATAGTGATGATGATGAGGTGTATATTCTATATATATTTTTTATTACCTCAACAGAAGCCATGAGAGCAGTAGCCAACTTTTCATCAAGTTTATGTCTGCACTCTGAATTCTGCTGGTTTGGTGGGGTTGAATGATGAATTCATGCTCTCAAATTGTGATGGTTTTGTTACTTGTTGTTCAGACAACATTTCGGTTTTGGGTTTTGGTGTTTTGGCTCCGGTTGAGTTGTCTGGCCGACAGAAAAAAAAAAACAAAAATCCTGCGATGAAAAACACTTGCAAGTTTTTATGATTTTCAAATGTTTTTCTGTACGTATAAATTCATAGAATTTTATATTTTACAACGCCCCAAAGTATGCAAGGCTTATTTGTTCGCTTGCTTGTTTTACTGATGGTTTTTTTAGCTGCCAGCTGAAATATAATATTTGCTCTACCACTTCTTTTGTATATTATTTTGTTAAACGTTGCCATTTTTAGTTTATTTGAATGCGTCGTTTATTTATTTATTTTTTCAAATTTTTCCAGTTTTTATCTTAATTTTCATTCATATTATTTTCAGTGCATTCCATCCATCCATCCAAGGTGTGTGCTTTATCAACATTTATGTTTTTCTACAATTTTTTATTTTTTATTTTCCTTCCTTTTAATTCATTTGTTTATTTATCTTGGTTGAGTAATTAAAAATTATTTTTAGCAAGCAAATGCAAAAACATTTTTATGATTTCAGTAAATATTCACAAATAAAGTTTACTGAATTGGAATGAATACTCGTAGTAGCTACCATATAGTAAGTTGAGTGAGTGAGTGCGTGTGTCATTGAGTTAGTGAGTAGTAAAAAGTTGTAAAATGTTTTCAAGTCATTAAACGCAAAGTTTATGTTACTTAAGTATTAAGAAAATTATTACCAAAATTACTTTTAACCTGCGAGATCAGCAGATGATTTAAATGTCTTTAGAATTACTAAAACTAACACTTAGTAAGCATCCAAAAATTGGTGAAGTACATATATATATGATGAAGTACCATGATAGCGAGACTCTATAGGCTGAGGCCTTTCTGAGCTTTGTTTCTTAAGATTTTGTCTTAGTGACACTCATTCCTTTATCAAATGTTCGTCCTCATTATTGCTCCCACTTTATTTTGGTTACTTGTTCCTTTAAGTCATTCCCTTTTCTGTCTCCTCGTAGAAATATTTGCTTTTCGGTCTCTTCTGGTTCATTCTAATATTGATCTCTGAGCCATCCTCAGCTTGAATGTTTGGTAAGAGGCTACCGGAACAAGACAGCATTTGCTGCTGGCCTTTTCTTTTTAGATATTTAGACATATAACTTTTTATTATTGAAAATGATAAAGGGCTGCTGTTTTGAAAAATTGCGTTACGAAAAATCGTGTACGCGATGGTGGTGAGGAAGTGGAGGAGAGAGAAGAATGAAAGAATGAAAGAATAAGTTAAGGTGTATGTATGTGTCTAGGCAAGAATCGAATGAAATGAATACAAGAGAGCAAGAGAGGAGCTAGTAAAGCACAATTAAGTTAAGGTGTATGTGTGAGTATGTGTATAGGCAAGCATTGAAAGTAAGGAATACAAGAGAGGAGAATAAAGTAGTCAAGCAGAAATAAGTTAAGGTACATGTGTCAGCAAAGAGGTGTGAGCTGTGGGTCAATGAAATAAATATAATAAGTAGAGGTGTATGCAAAAGTGTGCATATCTTATTAATTGAAATCTGAAGGCGAGGAAAAGAGATTAATGAAACAAGTTATGGCACATGTGTGAGTGTGTATAAGGGCATTTTCAATGATGGTGTCGTTTACGAATTTCGGAAAGACAGTTACTTTTATATATTTTTTCATTTTTTCATACGTCGTGCTTCCTAGGATTTTAAATTATAATTTCATAGTTTTCGATTTAGGCATTTCCATTTAAGGAAGCTTGTTACCAAGCTTATCATTCCAACCGCGTGTTTCAGATGCATAAGCTTTTCCTTCATTTGTTCTAAATTATGAATTAACAAGACAATATTCTCCACAAAACGCTGGTGTCTTCTATAATCATTGTAGATATTTAGACCTTTTGTGATTTTTGAGAACATATTCTAGTATTACAGTTGCAAACATTGAGTAATGTAGAGTCTCCCTTATTTATTCCTCACTTGTTTCTCTACTCCTCATGAGCATGACACTTGTTGTAGCTGATTCATAAATGCTCTAGATCAGTTTACAATTAGTGTATATGAAGTCGATTCTGTAGTCTTCAGAGAGCTTCTACATATATCTTCGAATGAAAACAATTCATAACTGGCCATTACACTACTTAAAAGATTTTAGAACTACCAAAACAGAAGCGTAACATTAACAAAAGTCTTAAAATGATTTAGTTCTTAAATCTTCAATACATACATTTTTCCATATTCAAATAAAAAAAGTATAATCTGTTCAGCGTTTTAAGAACCTTTTTATTATGTCATTTTCGAATAAATATGAAAGTAAACATAAAGTAAAACGTGTGAGTTATAAATATTTTCAAAATGTTTTATGTATCACTTTTTTAGTCATTCAGTGTATTTTAGTACACACATTCTTTTCATTTACTCACTCAGAATTGAATCATTTCCATATTCTGTAATCATATTCACACATTTTTATAACTCATAAACTCATAAAAAAAATCCTACAATTACATAAGCAAAGCCTGTAGTAGTCCTAAACCCTTAACCCATACTCATGAATCACAAACAATTTGTTTATGACGCTCAAAACAAAAATGTGATACAAAAGAATCTTGACAACAATTCAAAATAAATTCACACACACACTCAAAGATAGAAAAAAGGAAATTCCCCTTTGACACAATCAATTGAAAGGTAAAACCATTCACACATCAACACATATAAGGAAAAATAGGAAAATTCTTGCGTGAATGAGTGAGTGAATGAATGAATGAATGAATGGATTGGATGGTTGGATGAGAATGAGTTAGGTTGAGTATCATGATCGGCTCCTAATGAATGTCAAAGACATATAAAATGCTTTTATTATAAACAAAACCAAACAAAACCAAACCAAGCCCAAGCAAAGCAAAGAAGTGACATGCGGAAAAACATCAGAAACATGCAACGAATGTCAGCGAATGATATGGCAAAATACCCATCAAACCGAATGAATGAATGAATGAATGCCTTTGTATATGTGTTCATGTCATGTGTGATGAGTGTGTAAATGTGTGTATTGCGTGTGAGTGTGTCAATGTATTTTCACCTGCATGACCATTTTTATCGCATGCGACACAGCCTCGTCATAAATGCCATAAAATGGCATTGACTAAAAGTCAAAAAAAGGTTAAACTATAAAGTGCTGCTCTACTGAGGTTAAGCTCTATGGTTATTGATAGATACATACATACTACATAGATACTTAACCTACCATCATATAGGATTGAGTTTCCACTAGTTTCAATTTAAGTTTAAATTATTTAAAATATTTGAAACGAAAAAAAGGAAAGGAAAAGCTTGTTGTATAACGTGACATTAGGAAACAATTTTCACAAGCAAAGGAAAGAAAATCTTTGGGCAAATCAAGTAATCACGAAACTTTAAATGCTCTCAAAAGAGCAATGTAGTCAGGTATTAATAAATTATGAGGGATATTAGTGACTTCTCTTGCTTTTAATCCGCTTTCTTGAGGTTTTTTTGAAATTAAAAAAGTGTACATATTTAGTTTCAGCAGAAGTTTGTTGAGTTGAATTTCTATATTTATCAGTTGATGGTATTGACTTGTCAATATTCATGATGGGAATTATTGAAACCATTAGTAAAAGAATCAATAATTAAAGGATAGACTTAGCAAATGGAACACCGGACGCGAGATATTAATGATGCTCGCCAACTTATTAGAAATCTTCTGATGAAATCCCATTCTTCTTGATATATTTGTCAAACCTCTTCCCTTTTGATTACCACTTATTTCGATACATGCCTTAATTTAGTAAAAGAACAGAAAAATCCTCTCGTTGATCCTCTTATTTTTATTAATTTTTTTTTATTTATTAAGCGCCAAGAAGGCACATTGTGTCATATAATACGCTTTGCTTCGTCTTCGCTTTTCTATCGCTTTTATTAAAATTAAATATTTGTAGATCACTTAATGACCTTAAAACAAAAAAATTAACTGTTACAATTTTAAATAAAATAATATTTGTATTTATAATAATTTAAAGAATCAATGCTGATAATTTTTCAGGGTTTTTCTTATCATCATATGTATGGATTTCTTGATTTTTCCTTGTTTGCTGCATGCCACTTCAAAACAGATTTTTTTCCTATTTCATCATCTTTATTATGCTGACATCTTATGTAGTCTGGCCGAAAGCATAAAGTTGACCTTTTTTCTGTGTTTCGTTGGTGCCTTTTGGGCATGCTAGAAAATGGAAAAATTGGGTTTGACAACCAACATAAAAGAGTAAAACAGAGCAAAGCAAAAGAAAGCTGGACAAGAAATGAAGAATAAAATGAACCCCGGAAGTGGCATATAAAAAGAGAAGAATATCATAAATTTGTAACACTTTTTCTTTGCCTTTTGCCTGGCTACTCTGTTTCTTTTTTTTTTTTTGTGGACATGTATCCTGCTGTTTATGTTTGTATATATGATTTTCTTGACCGCTGGCTTAATGTTTGCATGTATTTGTTATACCATACTACATATGTGTGCGCTTTTCATTCTTCTTCTTCTTGTTATTATAATAAGTTTCAGGCAAAGGTTTTCATATGAAGAAGAAAGAAGGAAACAAACAAATAAACATAGAAATAATCACAAAGTTGCCTTTGGTCAAAATCAAAGGAGATAAATTATGTAAGGGCATTTATGTGAAGATGATTCTTGAAGTTGCAACCCACAAAAAAGATGCTTAAGTTAGTAAAAGAAAATAATATTGAGCAATAAAAATATTGTCATTGACTAACCAAAATTAAAGACATTGGACAAATAATTAATAAATAAATAGAAAAGCAGTCTTATTTGAAATGAAAACTTTAAGATAAAAATTTAATATAAAAAATACGCATACATCATGTTTCTTACGCATGTGTGTTCATTCTTTTTTAACATTTTCATTTCATTTTTTCAAGTAAAGTAAAATAAAATGAAGCAAAGTAAAAAAAAACGAAAATACAAAAATGAAATTCAGTTAACCTCTAACCGCAAGGCACACATATGCTGCTAGTCAACTGTTGTTTTTATTCGGAATCTTATTTTTGGCATTTGGCATCGACGACCTCCTCCACCCTACACTCATGAAAAGGATAAGAAAGAAAGAAAGGCCAAATATAACAATTTTTGTTACTCGCCTGCAGCTGTAAGCAGTCAAACCAAAACATATATAAATATGTCAGTCAGTCAGTCTGCCAGTCAGTGAGTCAAAGTCAATCGAACCCTTAGACATTGTCGTCGTCAGCATCATTTTAAGTTGTTTGCTACATTGCGTATGCGTAATGTCAAATATCATTTTTTCCCCTTTTTTCTTATTTTTTTATTTAGGACATTTGGATTTTTGTATTTGTTGTTGTTATTGTTTCTCCTTTTTTTTTCTTTAGATTTGATTATATCTCAATCAATTGGTGGCGGCATCAGTTTTTATTTTTATGTTGGCTTCGATGAAGTTGTGTCCTTTTTTTGTTTGTTTGTTTGTTTGATTTTTTTATATGAATCCTTTCTTTTAACGATTGCCGCAGCGATTTGTTGTGGGCGCTTTAAAGGAATATTTTGTTGTTTTTATTGTTTTTATTATTTAACGTGTGTGAATTTATTTTATTTTGTTTTTCTATTTTTATTTTTATTAATTTAAATAATTTTTGCTTTGACAAAACTAAAGATTCAATTTTATTAAAGCATAATGTTAGAGACATCATTTTAAAGCTAAACACTGAACACATTTATATAAATATTTCCTAATATATTGTATTATTTGAATATTCCTTTCCTTTCTAATTTTTCTTTTTGGTTTTGCTTTTGCTTTTGGCCTCCGGTTTGATTTGACTTGACTGCCAGTGATGTTTGAAAGTTCACTGATCTGTGAACAAAGAAGCATTGAGAAAGGAAAAAGCAAAAAGGGACCAAATTATTATTTTATAAAATTATTATAGGCTTCAATCCCCCGTCTTGCCAACTAACTGAATGACTGACTGACTGACTGACTGACCGAGTGACTTGCTAAGCGACTGATTTAAGTAGCATAATTTTCATTCAGGCATACACTCCGTCATTCATACATTCATTTATTTATTCATTCATTCATTCATTGAGTTTCTACCTTCTTCATTCGTCGTCAACTTCATTTATATGCCTCACTTGCTTATTTGTCTGTATTTGACCTCCATTTACTAGACTTGTGCTCCTTTCTGCTGAAGCCCATTTATTTGTGTGTTTATCCACTTAGAAATGAACCGATTTGATTTTCTGCTAAATGAGGCATTATTCCTTTGTTTCTTGTTCCTTTTTTTATTATTTTTATTTATTTATTTGTAAAATCATTTGCATTGACTGTTTGCTCTTGGAGAAACACAAAATTAACAAAGAAAAAAGGTAGAACTAGTATGGTAGTTGGTTAGTTAGAACCTGCTATGCCTAAATGACTCTTGACTCCTGACTCATGGTTCATAATTTCATCATAGTCATAGCATTGATGCAATTAAAAATTATTTTTCTTAGGAAAAAAAGGGCAAAATTAAATAGTTTATAAAATAAATAAAGTAAAAGGGATAAGCTTGAACATTTTGCAGGGCGCCACAAAATGTTTTTCGGTTCATTAAGTCGGTTTTGTGGCAAGCAGCAACAGCAACTTTGAAGTGCTCAATTCAGTGAAGATGTTTTTTTTTCTTTTTTCTTTTCACCGCCAAAGTACAGTAAACTTGGTTTAGAGTTTTTCTTTCTTTTCTTTGTTTTTCATTCTTTTTATAATAGTTTTCCCGCCCACTTGCTGAGGCACCAAAGTGTTAAATCGCATAATTATGTTCCCATTGCTTGCACTCGACTTAACTCGTTGAAACTCAATGCAACAGCATCATTCTGGGATAACTTCCCACTTCATCAACACATCCTTTATAGGTTTCTTCTTTTTTCCATTTCACATTTGACATTTTTCTATGTTCTCTTTTGTTCGCTTTGTCTTTGAGTAGTGCATGACGTCGTTGGGGCTTTGTGAGACATTCTAAGGCTGCACAATTTGTGAATGTGGAAAATATTTGCACAGTTTGAAGTATTCATTCTTTTGTCATTGTAGTGAGTGCACTTTCACAATTTTGATGATGATATTAAATTTTTGACTCATTTTTCTTCCTTTGTTTTTCATTCTTTTGTTGCCATACATGTGTGTGAGGCAAATGTAATTAGAAATTTCAAAGCATGTGAAGTACTTAGAATAGATGGCATTCATGTTGGGTAAATCTTTAATAGTGCATTAAGTAGAGATAGTTTCTTGGTGGGATAAAAAAAGATTAATAAGAAATTCAATCAAGTCCACAGTTATGATTACAAGCACAATAAGTATCAGGTAGCAGTAATATATCTTTTAAAATATTTCTAACAGGAGTCAGACGAAGGAATCCCTACCCACAAGCATGAGTACTAGCAAGATGGAATGTTGTATGTTAGAGAATAAGGCCGCCCACACCAATTCATGACATTCACTTGTAACCCTCAGTGGATCGAAATCAAGAAAGAACTGTTACCCATCCAAACATCAGATGACAGGCATGAATGATGAATTTCTTCAAAAAACACATTGTGTATGATTCGATTCGTTGACAAAATCAGACAGGATGAAATTGATTTCGTCATCTCAGCCGGAATCCGGATGAAGCTGTTGATCCGAAATTGCATGCAGTGGTGACTAGGAATATGATTCATGGTGACCTTACGGAGTTTTCAACAACGACTCACCCTGTATGATCGATGGCAAGTGTTCTTAGCGATACCCGAGAGATCTGATCGCTGACACAAAGAGGGGCAACGACGGATACCCATTTCACGTTTATGTTAGTTCTATATTGCAGCAATCTACTGATAATCGAATCACGTGAGCTTAGATCAACCATACAGCTGGCACCCGGTTTGCTGTTAACACCCTTTGGTGATATTTACGAAGTTCATCAACGCATTTTGTGGCCGTCCACAATAACAACATGATAAAATCAACCAATTACTGGACAACATTGATTTTACTACCATCAATACTAAAGACATGATGCAGAAGGTCGAACGCATTTATAAGCTTATCTTAGGTAATCCATTGCATCATTTTATACCACCCACGAAAACTTTTAATAATCTCACCTCAGTGAAACGACAGTTGGATTTTGCCATAATCGGAGATATTGTCCAAGGCTTTGAAGATCACATCAATTTGAAATACTGTAGCTCCGTCAAGTTGTTTAAGTACGTCTGCAAATATGTAAACAAAGGCAGCGATATGGATCCTTTGCTGTGACTTATGCAAACGACGAAGTATCTCCAGTTAGGAGTAAAATAAATTTCACAAGATATCATTCATTAATGAGACTGTAAAGCATGAGCCACATTGGGCCGCATATCAAGTTTCTTATCATGCTCAATTTTATACTTGTTCTATTGTAAGCTGAAGATATTTTTCTGTCAATAGTTTATTAAATAGAAGTTGAGTCTTCAAAGATTCGCATAATTATTGTAGATATGCAATTAGATGGCTCACTTTTGAAACTTAGTTCGTCTAGCTTCTAAGGCATTTCAAAGGTATACAACTATAAAAAATATGAAATAGAAACAAAGACATGGTTGAACTTATTATAAGGAAACATAATTCCCTTATCAATTAACCCTTTTGACTTATACACTTTGAGTCCATTCAACCGCATAACTTTACTCGAAAATATTCTATTTCAAAAATACTTATGTGTATGATGGAAGCGAATTAAAAAAAAAAAATTAACCAAAAATTAAAACATCAAATTTGTGTTAAGCCAATTAAATATGCCATAAGCTAGTGTTGAATAAAGTTTAACTTAACAACCTAAAATTGGGTGGCAGTGTAGGTAACTAAAACCAAATTGCTGCAGTCAAAAGAAAAATTAATCAACACTAAGCCTATGATAAATATTTCAGACACAAATGTGTGTGTGTGTGTATAAGTGTGTTACCCAAAGCATCCAACATATTCATGCAGACATCAGACACATCAGAGTCATTGAACAAATCACAATTTTATCTACTTTAAGCCTAAAGGCAACAACAGGCAGACATAAAGCTGAATACAAAGATATAAACTCTCTCACACACACACATACTCGTAGATATGCAGATATAAAACTAACCAAATAAGCAACATCAACAACATCAACAAAATTGACAACAAAAAATCAAAAAGCTCATATGCGAATTATATTAATTAAGCCTTTTTCAAAGCATACACATACTCGTATATTCCCAGTCTCATACTCGTACTACAATATATCAGAGGGGCTTGGAACATACAGATGAGTTGAATTAAGTTGTGATGAGTTGAGTTGAGTGAGATGTGTTAGTAGTACTAGCAGTAGTAAAAAAAGCTAAAGACTTTTATAACTAATTTACACGCATTTATTAGCAAATGAAAAAGTCGTTGTGCGGCTGTAAAGATAAAATAGGCAAAGCACCATAAAAGGGAAAAGCAAAAAACAAAAATATATAAATATAAAATAATAATAAAAAGGATAATACAAAATGATAGCAACAATAACATTTAAGCCAAAGTACGAGTATGTTGCGGCAAAACAGCTCATGGCACATTGTGGTTGTTGGTGTCGCCTCGCAAACATTCATATGATTATCAAAGTAAAAATGATACTAGTGCTATGATAGCTCATGCTACTCATAAGCTGCATAGAGTTCTATACACAAACCAGGGAGGTCTGAAAAGTTTATTAAGTCACCAAATGAAATCAAACAGGAGTTGAATGAAGTTCAAGACACATCTGCACTATAATTTCCTATTGATTGTTATTGAGCTTCAAAGCCCAAAGAAGATCATCATTGGATCGAGTGACAGATGAAATCAAGGAGAAATAGTGTTGTATACATCACAAATTGGCCAACAAAATTACAAAAATTTAATACATGAATTAGGATATGAGTTACCCTTCAATTCCCTTGATTCCCTATGATTTCTAAAAAGAATAAAGAAATTCAATGAAATGTTTTTAAGACTTCTTGAAACAAAATTTAATGAACAAACTTATAAAACCCTCCTCGCTGTTCATAAGCTGCATATGTGTTAGCACATTCCCCCTTTATTTGTCCCTTTGAATCGCATGCTTTTTATTTATGCAATCTATGCGCCCTAAGCTTTAGCTTAGTAGTAAAAATCCATGTGATTTTTCATCTACGCGCGCTTTTTGCTCGAGCTCATTGCTCTTTGCTACTTACTACAATCTGTCTGACATGGTGGCATTATCATGAGGACAACGATGACGATGAAGCGCAACTGCAATCATTTAATACACATGAGCATACATTCATTCTCATGCCATTTTTCTCCCGACAATAACCTTCATTGCTTTTCACTAACACATACCATAAGAGTTTTCGCTTTTTGCAATTGAATGGGCGCCTGTTTGTATGGTACTACTAGTATGCTAAAGGCCACACACGAATGGGGATGTTTCACTGTCCTACTACATTGTGTTTACTCTCAAATGATGTTGTTACACTCATAAATTGAAACTATTAACACACTTTGAAACACACAAACCCAAGCACACACACATCTACATCACATCATATCCTTTAAACACACGCACTCAAAGAGTCTTCGCGTTTTTGCCATTGGGATTCAGAGTTTTAATTAAAAACTATTTTACAGTAAAAAGTCTTAAGATTAAAAACGCTTGATAAACGCGAATAATTTAGTTTTATGACCAAAGCTTATTTATAATTAAAAATTTAATTTATATTTAAGTTAAATATTTAATAATTCTCACACAGACACACACAGAAAACCCAAACATTAATAATAATAATATGGTAAAATTACATAAACTATGCTACAGGAAAGTTTACTTTAATATTTAGTATAACAATCAGAAGGATAAGCTTTACATTTGAAAGTGACACGTTTTTGCGCTTTGTTAAAGCGTTAAACAAGCGGCAAATAAACATTACAGAACTGTATGAAACAGGATAACATAGAATTGTTCAACAGACTTTGAAATAACACAGTAAACTATAGTATATGGGCATGTGTGTATGCGTGTGTTTGTGTAGTAATTTATAGAAAGTTAGAAGAGAAATACATACAGAGAGATAGTGGAAGACAAGTAGACTTGCGTGAGTAATAAAAATCACAACGTGAATTGTTTGTCTCATGACTAAAGCGTGCAATGTCCTTGCTTATGTGAGTGTGAGGAAGGAAAATGTCTCATCAACAAAAATAAAAATAAATTTGCTTCCTAAATTTTGATAAAGTATTATATTTTTGTTTATTCACATGCTAACTGGATATTTTTGAATTGTTTGAGATTGAGTTTTTATATTAACGAAAATTTATATAAATTAGGAAAATAAATAAATTGAATCACTTATTGGGTTCCACAAATAGACATACGAGTACAATGTATTGAATTATTGTCTTCTTTTATTTGTGTCTACATGAATGTCAAATATTTGCGTGCTTTCAATTGTTCAAACTTACCCACAAATGTAACAAAATTTCATGGAGTTTTGTTTTTGCAATTATGGTTTGAACATGTAGAAATTCATAGAGTTTATTCTCTTTAGTATGGTGTATTACTTTACCAATTGGAATGAAAGAAGCGGCTGAGGCAAAAAAAAAATGCAAAGAGTTAACAGCAGAAATATCATAGAACAATTTGATTTACATATACATGTCGATATATGAGTGGAAAGGCGCGGGAGCAGTCATTACGTCATTGCGAATATTAATGCTGCCACTCATCATATTGTTACAAAAATGATCGATAACTATCGATCATTTCCAGGACAACTTGGCAGCAATTTAATGAATGCTGGTAGCCCTGGTGTTGAACAGCTCAATTAGGAGAGAAGAAGAGGAAACAATAACAAATGAGAGGTGAATGACATTAAGAAAAAGAAAAAGAATAGCTGGATTTTTAAGAATGTAACTGGACCAAGAAAAAAAACTCCATATTGGATTTTTGGACGAGAACAAAGATTGAAGTTTTGGGGTGTTTTTGTATTACCTGTTGCTGCTGGATCACCACGTCGTGCTGCAAGTCGCAGTTGGATCAACACGTCGCCACTTGCCACCTTCGCTGCACACGTCGCATCCCCTTCATACTACAGCAATTGGTAACCACTCCCCAACTGACAGCAGATTTCTAGTTTGAATAATTTTAAAACGGTCAGACAAATTTTAATTTTGTAACAATATTATAGATTCCGAAGTCATTTAGGATAATTTGTAAAAAGTCACAACAAATGTAGTTGGAAGCATTTTTACCAGATAAACAATCATAGGAATATTGACTGACATTTCCGAGGTTTCATCAGAAATACCAAGATTCTCTTCGGAGAAACTTCTACAATATCTGTTGGCTCTAGACAGGTCACCTATTCTAAGTACTCCCAGTGGCATAGCAAACGCTCTCCTATTTCCTTTCCTTCATTGCATATTTTACATTTTTCATTGAGACTTATCCGCAATATTATGTAATTACTTTGTAAATATACAATGTCCTTTTAAAAACATAAGATTGCGCGAATATCTTTCGAGTTAGTCCTAATATTGTCTAAGGTATTTTGTGCGACCTGCAAGGCATGATGGCTGCGCTATTCTTACACACTGCTTATCAACCGATAGGATCAATACTTCTTAGAAAGTAAAATGACAATATCTCTTCAGCTGTCTTTCTGATTTGGCACTCTGAATAATTGCATTAACACTGGAATCTTCCTATGTGCGAAATTTCAGCTCTCTAGCTCAAGAACTGAGAGACTAGTTTTCATACAGACGGACAAACGGACATGGCTGAATCAACTCGTCTCATCGAGCTGATCTGAAATATATCTACTTTATGTGGTCTGTGATGTATCCTTCTGTGTGTTACAATCTTCATGACAAACTTATAATACTATTCACTCTCGTGAAGAAAACAATATACCGCATCTTTTACAATCGCAAAACCGATTCGCAAGTGTAGAAGTGCAGAAGGTCACATTTTGAGGACATTAAAGTATGATGTTGTAATAATAATAGATGGGTAGTGGGCCTCACTATAGTCCAGAGGAATATAGATTTGTTCGTCAGCTCCGAGTTGAAGGAAAACATACAAATTCATTGTCATATCAATGGGACTATCAGAAAATATCATTACAAAAAGTCAGTGGTTGACAGTCGTGTCGTAATATTACCCTAACGCGACCCGTTCAAATCAACTGTGACAATTGCTAGAGAAATTGGGAATATTGTGTCACCACGATAATCTACCGGTAGGATAGCCCGGTAAACCTTCCCTACAAAAGAACAAATAAATTTTTTATAAAAGACTCCTTAATTTTAATCCTGAAAGGTATAAAATCTTTTGTGTAACTAAAGTTAACATATCTTTTTGACTTTCTTATTTTTTTTGTTTTTCTTTCTTTTCTTTTTAGTTTTTCCTTCAATTTGTTTGCTTGTTCTTTTTGGTTGTCTTTTGTCAAAAAGTTTAAGTAAAGTTCAACTAAATACGCGTTCACTGCTATGCATTTATGTACAATAAAGTTGCATTGCATGACATTGTATCTAGCACTCTCTGCTGTGCTATAAGATACTTTTTCATCTTCTCGTTTTTTTTTTGGGGAAAATTTTTTAATAGTTTATTTTCGTTGTTTTTGTTTACATTGTTACATGTTGCAAAAGCTAAAGTTACGTTAAACAAATGACAGTTATAAATAAATGTTTTTCTTAGTAACTTCCACTTTTGTTTACTCCTGAAAAGAAAGAGGTCCTTGCTGTTTTTAGTTTGACTGA
Organism: Amiota communis; assembly: GCA_037043315.1. Taxonomy (NCBI): domain Eukaryota; kingdom Metazoa; phylum Arthropoda; class Insecta; order Diptera; family Drosophilidae; genus Amiota; species Amiota communis. The sequence goes on from JBAMAV010000322.1 coordinate 245,931, forward strand.
GTTTATGTCACATTTTCAACTGACAAACGTTGTTTCATGCAATCCAAAGGACCTGTAATTATTAAAATTCCAACAATGTGAAATTAAGTCAAATTTTTAAAGTGAAATCAGGCTTTAATTATAAGAAGCTTTAAAAATCCAATTTAATTTCAGTTTAACAAAATCTTCCTTCAGATGTTTGGAGATAGAAAAATATTTGTAATTGTTTCCTGGAAAAGATAAAAATCCATTAACATATTACCTAGTTCTCTACTCGTACTAGTACATTAAAATACTTTTCTAAGAATTTCATTCTATTTTGAGGCGCATACAATTTCAAAAAAATAAGTTCTTAATAAATAATTAACATTCCTATGGAAATACAAAAGTCAAATACCTTAGAGGCACAACTATTCGAAGGAAGCAACAAAGAAGAAATTATATCAAAACACTCTTCAAAATCAAAATTCTAACCCTAAACCAGATAAATAACTTTAACTTAGTTTCATTGAGGCGTTTGATGTAACACCAACAGCACCAACATCATCAACATCAACAGCATCGGCATCGGCATCACTGTGAAAAAACCATGCACATTAAGAAAACTTGTAGGCTGAAATTGTCTAATAAATCTCAGAATGAAAGTGCCATGAAAATATACTTTAGATAAGCTAACTAGAGTCGCTTATCTGCAGTAAATGCCGCACAAATCCCTTGTTGGCAATTTGAAACATTTAAAGACTTGTACACATTCTTTCTCACTTTTCCCACTTTGTTGCCTTCTACTGTAATAATATTGTTGATGTGAGTTTGTTGAAGCCTACCTTCTACTACCGTGATCATGATGATGATGAAAATAATGAAGTAAAAAGAAATACAAAAGATGCCTTAAACAGAAAAGACCAGTTCAGTCCAATAGAATAAAGTATGTATAGTTGTAGTCACAACCAAAAAGAAAAAGATAGACCACTTTGAGACAAAGGCCAATATGATTTAGGTTCAAAAGAATTGTGCCAAAGAAAAAGATGAGTAACAGAAAAAAATAAATAAATAAAAGACACAAGTATAAGTGACACAATGTTTTTTAATAGTTTCTATCATATAGTGAGGCTGTTACTTTAGTCCTTTTGTCCTTCAATTTTTGCAATTTATTTACAACCTCATTATTTTGTTGTTTTTCCATAGAATTTTTGTTATGGTTCTTCCCACCATTGTTGTTTTAGTTGCTTTAAAATTCACTGAACAGTGTAATTGAGTCGCGCCTGTGAAGTCTATCGAAACAGCTGGCAGTCTCACATTGCGTATACATAATATAACAAAAATAAAATACTTGTGACATAGACAAGAAATTTAAAGTTTAAAGTCTTTAAAATTATTTTTATAAAGAGATTTTTAAAGAAAATCCATTACAAATTTCATTCTTAAGTGTAGCAATCACACAATGTGAAATGTTCTTTTTTAATTCTTGACACAAATTTGACAAGAACAATATTTTTTAATCAAATAATGACTTTAAAATTTTATTTAAGCATATGCACACTCACTTTGAGCCTTAAATAAATTACTTAGTTCAAAATAAACAAAAACCAAAAGCAAAGCAAAAGCAAAAGTTGAAGGTTCAACAACAAGGTAAACAACATTGCAGAGACAGTTCAAGGAAAGGAAAGAATGGAAAGAAAGGAGTGGAAATGATAAGGTGTTGTATCTGCCAAACATAAACGTCAAAGTAAATTTTCAAAATTCCACTTGAGCTAAGACGAGTTAAGAAAAATGAGAGAAAAACAACTAACACAAAAAATGTTAAAGAATTGAAAAAAAATAAGTGAACAACAAAATGGTGGAGCACATTGAGCAGCGGGTAGTGTTGGTCTACCAAAAAGAAAAATAAGAAAAATAAAAGTAGGGAATGAATGAAAGACTTCATACATTAAAGTAAATAGGCAAATAAGTGGGGGGTGGGGCTGATGGAGACAGAAAGCAAATGGGTAAATTGCAAAAACATGTCGGCATAAGTGAGTCGTTGTTGTTGCTACTGCTACTGTTACTGCTACTGTGTGTAAATTATTGTTGCTGTTGTTGTTGTTACTAACTGTACTCGTATGAGTGATGAATGAGTTGAGAATGTGTTGTCTCAGCTCTCGTTACTTTTCCTACATCTTTCTTTTTGTTTGGATATCAGTTTGAATTTGAGTTTTGGCATCCTCATTGTCGAAAAGTATGCAAACAATGTTGCCAGTTTCATGCTTAAACTGAAATTCAGACATGCTTATAAAACACACATACATATACCTCTACATATGTTATGTGTGAATGAAAGTGTTGAGTATGTGTATGTGCTTTCAGGCGTTTGCATTTGTTTCCTACTACTTACATTTGATGCGCAAAAATTGTTGTAGCAGCACAAAGTTTGTGTAAAACTATGTGTGTTGTGTTGTATCTACAGCTGCATTTAATGATTTCACAATGCATGATGCGGTTTACTCACTTGCTGGCAAATTCTCAGGTAGAAGGATAAATGTCTACAGCAAATACTAAGTAGCAGCATTCTATCATCAGACATACCATAAGGCGTATTTAGTACAAGTCTATTGGAAGTTCCTTTTTACTGACTAGGTTTTTTTCATTTTGTGATGAGTCATACCTTTTTATTGTACAGCATTGTCATGCCCACTTAATGTTATTTTTACTTAACTTCAGTCACTTTTCTTTCAAGTCATTTTTTTCATTGGAAAACCTTTCGTAATTGGTTTTCTGACCTTTCTTTTTTTTCTTTTAGCATATAAACCTTTTCTTATAAAAGTTTTACCCCTAAAAATATGTTATGTTACTCGTACATTAATCAAACAAAGTGTTTCAAGTTTCAATTAATACAACATACACACACACACACAGAGGAAAATGTAAAGAAACTTTTGCCTTAAACAAATTATGATTTCATTTAAAATTACATTTTATGTGACAAGCAAATTCAATTTCATAATACATTTATTTCCCCCATTCTTCAAAAGCCTGTCATTTTACATTTCCTGTCTGCCACTTACACAAAAATTGTAATTAATCATTTTCCTTCCATTTAATTTATGCAAAAACCAAATAAATCTTGTAGTTCTTCAACTCAACGGAATTGAACTGAACCTCACTTCGTTTCAGCCAACTTAACTCTTCAGCTGGGTCCTCCTTCTACCATTCATTCACTCACTCACTTACAAGCATTTTCCATATTTTCCAAATGTCATTTGCTCTTGTGCTCTCATGCCCTGTCATTAAAATGAATATTTCAATAATCAATTGAAATGTCAAATGAAAATTTTGGCGGGCTCTTCCCTCACTTTTCCAAGACCACCCCACTCCAATCTCTTTGCTGTCATCTGCTGTTCTTTTCATGTCAATAATGCTCATTAATTTATCAATTCATTGTAGAATTTCTTTCATTTACCAAACATTTTCAGCCAGATTCCAGATGAACAGATCTTACGTCCTTAACTTCAGCTATTTTCATGGACCACTTAATGCTTATACTAGAGAATTTGCATTTATCAATTTTTGTGTGTCTCCCAAGCACAAACTTCCTTCGTTGGGTTGGTTTTTCCAAACGAATTTTCTTGTATTGTCCTTTGTCCTTCGTTTTTCATCATTGTCATTGTGCTTATTATGACAATCAATTGAACCCGTTAAGTGAGCGAATAACAACAAGAAAAACAGAATAAGAAGGAGTACCATGAAATAGTAAAAATCATAAAAATAACCTAGAAAAAGAGAGAAGAAAAAGTTGTATGCTGTCAGCTAATTTATCATTGGACCGACTTTGCAAATATTTTATAATAGAAAAGTAATTCCCTTTCCTTCACTATTTTGGTTTTATTTGGAAACGAACGAACGCAAACTTGGCACTCAGCCGAGTTCAAACGTGCTGCTGCTTCACTTCCACATCAGTTTGGCCTTGTACGTGACCCTCCATCCTGTGCATCATTTTGTTTGACTGCTGCTGGTTTGTCCTTTTCCATTTTGATCGAAAGCACATTGTGTCAACTTTTAATATTTATGACAAAAATGTCATTTGGGGTTGTGTTTCTTCCTATATTTTATCCTTTCACTACACTACACTACTCTACTACTACTAGACTACACTTTGATATTTGTTTTAAAAAACTGACAGAAGTAGCGCAGAAGGTATCTTCCTTTTTTAATTACATTTACTTGGTTTGTTTCACACTTTTTTCTTTTTTTTTCTTTTTTCTTCACATGTGTTTGCCTTTAAATTTTGGAAGCAAACCTTTTTGTCCTGCACCCCTACAAATATTTTTATCTTAACTCATCCTTGATGTCGATTGATGCTGCCATGTTTACTTGTCCACTGACTCGATGTTCGATGAGCTGTCGTTTGCTTGTCATTCGATTTTCAACTAGTATCAGTTTTGCCAGCATTGACAGGTGAAAACTTTTACTTTACGACTCAAATTGAGTTTGTCTGTCCGCTTGACGGTCTGTCGGTCTTTCGTTTCTTGTTTTTCGTTATCTTTCTTTTTGGTGGCTTTAAAATTCCATTAAAAATTTCTTGTTATTCTTAAGAATGCGTACAAGTATTTTCTTTATGTGCAAAAAAAAACCCCCCAACTGAATGCCACACGAAAATCATGATTTGATGGTTTCCTTGATGAAGAGAAAATATTTCATTAAACTTAATCCTTGGCATACCTGAATAAACGCCGCTTGAGTAACCCTTAAGCAACTGATGAACGAGTATGTCAATAAAAATCCCATTGAATGAATGCAATTTCACACCACACTAAATGATCATAAAAGTTTAAGAAAATAAAATTTTTGAATTAATGAACTTTATGACCAAAATGATGAGTTCTGAAGTTCTATAAAATAAGAAACTCAATAAAATATCCAAGCTAAAATCCTTAAAATTAATTGGATTTCTTTTACAAACCTGTGATAGAATTTCTTTGGCTGCTATGCTATTTGGAATGGCAGAACTGTACAAATATTATGAACCTCTCACCTCAAACTCCCACCTTTACTGAACACATACAAAATTTAAAGAATTTAAGTGACCAAATTCACACCTTAAATTATGGTATACACAACTTTCCTAGTACTTTTGTTTTCTGAATTAATTTACCTTTGTCCATTTGTTTCCATGTTCCATTGTTGTATTTCTCTTAAGTTTTCTTCAAAACACATTAAATCAAATCTTCATGTTCCAATCAAATTCACATACTTCGCCTGCCTCTACTCAAACTGCTACTAATTTTATTTAATAGAACCACACACAAAAGTGTCAAAATGAAATTAAATGAATCTAATGAAGCGCTCGGATGTGACGTGATGGATGCATACCGTACACACACATCACAACATCACATCGCACAAAGATATATGTGCGTGTTCACTTAATAGATATAGCAATTCATACAAACACACAGACACCCATATAGTAAATCTTTGTGAAGAAATTAGTAGTGGTAATAGAAGAAGGAGAAGTGATGAAGTAGTAGTTGTGGGAACACCGCGAAACGACCGCACGTGCTTTGGCAGTAGTATTGTGTAGCAAAGTGCGAACGGTGAACATGTTGTCCTTGTTGGTTCTGTCTTCCGCTATGTTCCTTGTTCATCACTTCCTTTTACATTTAATACATTTTACTTTGCCACAAAAAGTGACACAAACGCGAAGGAACCTTGTCTTACTCCACAAATGCCAGCAAAACGGATGGGCCAGCACTAGCTTTGTTACCTAAAGCAGTGTTGCTTAAACTTATAAATATGGTTGGTGGAACCCTCATGTTCTCATAGGCCAAAAATAGTGAACTGATAATAAGATAAAAGTCACATTTATTTAAGTAAAAACAATGATTACTGGGGTTAGTTCATTAGGGTGAATCATTTTAACTAAAACGCATCTTTTCCATTTCAAAGTTAATAAAATATAAATTTTGTTATGGACCACCTGTAATTGTTGACCCAAAGTTTGGTAACCACTGACCTACAGCATACAATGAGCAGCATAACACCGACAATGTATGTCCTTGCGGTACAACTCTGACGGGCTTAAGCTCGGGTTCTTGTTGCTGCCTCTTTGTGGTGTGTATTTTTGTTCCAGTGGCAAGATGCTTTAAGGCCATATACAAGTGATGGTGTTGGTGCTGCTGCTACAACTTCGTTACCATTATCATCGTTGTCATTATTATCATCATCATTATCAACAACATCATTGTTGGCGGAGTCTTTCGTTATTTCATTGGATCTTCTGTTGTCGCGTAATGAACAAGCGGAAACAATTAGCGTTGTAACATTATTTGTAACATGCTGTTTGCTTACTTACTTACTTACTGTCTGTCTGGCTGTGTGACTGCCTGTTTGTCTGCCTGCTTCCTTATAGTATTTGCCTCTTACATAGCTTGTGGCAAGTATACAATGCCACAAGCGTGTTGCGCGGTACCGAGCCGTGCTTGAGCTTTGTCTCTTTTGTCCCACTTTTCTTTACTGTTTCGTTATTATTGTGTTTTGTATATTGTATTTCCTCTGTTTTGTGTATATGTAATTAAGTGTCTCATTAAAAAATTATAAATTTAAATGGAATTATTTCACACAATGAGAATGTGAGTTCGGTATACGGGCGAGTCATCATTATCATCATCAGCACTGTCATCATCATATACAACACACATCATATATATATATATACTCGTATTGTAAAAGGACCAATAGAGGTTTCTAATTGTGGTGCAGCATAATTTTTCTTTTTCTGCTACTGTCACATTAAATGGAAAAAATAAAATCTGTTTCACCACCACAACTGCCTTAAGTACTTTGCTTTGCTAAAACATTTTTGTTGTTGTCTACTTTTAGGCAATGTTTTAATTAAATTCCAAGTAAATTCGCCATGAGGCAACAACATTGAATGAATTAAAAGCAACTTGCTGCGCTTGGCAACTTTTGCAAATCAAAGTAACTTAAAACAACATTTTCATTTCAGATTAATTTATTTATTTACATGAAATAATAAAACATTTAGAAAAAAAATATCTTTGTAATAATTTGGTTTTGATACTTTCCACATTAGGTTTATTTTTGTACAAATACTATTACATTAAAAAATAATTAAAAATATCAATAAATGAATTTTTAATGTTATGATATTGGATATTACAGGGAAATTTGAGAAGTTTGTTTTTTAGGGTAGTCAAAGTTTCATCAAAATGAAGCACTTTACTTTTCCTTCTTTTTCTTTTCCATATTTTTCCTTGGTGTTTTCTAAATTGTTAAAAATAAATTTTAAATGTTTTACCAATTCTAATGGCATATTGAAAATAAATACTCGTATGAGTAACAGTCAGTTATTCAATCTCATACTCATTCTATTGTTGAAACTTTCTATGAATGTATCCTGCACCTTTTGGTTGATTGCTTGTTTTTACCTTAAATAAAGTAAGCAATGTGTGGCAATGTGTGGGCACAATATAAGTACTACACATGTGGGTTTGAACTTTTTCTTTACTTGCGCATTCCATGAATTTTATATTCTCAGAATAAAATGAGCTCCCCTATTTTGTCATAATAAACCAATGAACCACACATCAACATATACATCCTCAAACTAAAAGAAGTAAACATGACTCTGAATTCTGAGTATATATCATTTGTACACCATATTTAAATGAAAAATGAATAACATTGATTTTCTTTTCCACAGATAATAATATCTAGGTTAGGTTAGGCTATGCAGGCTGCTCGCAATAACTCGCGAATTCACCCAGAAAAAAAGGGGAAGGGAAAGATTGGTTAGGGGTAATCACACAACAGTCCAAGGTCAGTCTAGCTTTCTCCTTCTATCTCTAAAACCAACCTGAGGAGTCCACGAACAGAGCCAGATTCCCCAAAGAACGTTTTGCCAAACTACCCTTATTTCGAGGAACGGTTTCCTGAGAAACCGGGTTCATTTACTGAAAAGAGCAGGGCAATCACAGAGGATGTGTTGGATGCTCTCCGGCGCCTCCTTGTCTTCACAGCTACAATAGAAGTCACGGTGTGGAACTGGCATCATGTGGCCATCAGCCCGACGGTGCAGTGCCCCGTTATGACTCCCATCAACGTCCGAACCCTTTTCTTGTTAAAGTGAAGGAGCTCGGAGGTTCTCATTGGTTGATAACAAGGCCAGAGTGTCTTTGCGACAGTGCAGGCAGACACTTCCTGCCTGCTAGACCTCTGGATTTCACTTCCAGGCATGAGAGTATATCCTGTAAGGGTCTGTAAACATTGGCGACTACTTGAGACATAGGCAGTGCCGAACATTTCCTAGCACACTCGTCCGCCATCTCATTTCCTTCGATACCAGAGTGACCCAGTACCAAGATGAGTGTGATAGAGTGTTGCCGAGCCTGATTAAGAGTTTCTACAGTACAACATATGAGTTTGCTCTTGAAGCTGTGAGCCGACAAAGCTTTGATAGCGGCCTGGTTGTCAACATAAATCGAATAATATCTAGCTAAATAATCATTTTCTAAATTAAATTAAAGTAATTGAAAATATAGAGATAATTGTGAAATAAAATATCTACAATTTATTGGAAATATGAGTATGATATGCAAAGAAAAATTATAGATTTTTTTTAAATTAATTATAAACTGTTAGTTGGTATGATGACTGCAAAAAGGAAATTTTTAAAGTAGTTTTCATTAAAGCATAGTATTATGTCAGCTTATAAACATTATGTCTTTATTTACTTCAGTGCAGTTTGTTGCTCTAGTTTTCAATGTTATTTTAAGAATTTTATATAACAAGCATCATAACAAAGTGTTAGTTAGGTGTATTAATAAAATGCATAAAACTAATAACTAACTTATTGACTAACCTTATTGTTTCTTATTGTTAAACATAATTTTAAACTATTTGAATTTTCACAAACTCATTATGAGAAATTCTCAACAAAATTTCTCTTAAAACAACAAAACTGAATGAATAACAAAAGGCAAAACTTTGTTTTAGCTTGTTTATTATTTGTGCAATTTGTATAATATAAAATTTACTAAGTACTAAGTATAAGTACAACAATCTCCACAACAGAAGCTGAATAAACAAAATCAATCTGTAGATTTATTATTATATACAACAATATACCATTCACACATATATACAATAGTATTTATAAATATAAAGACTTTGTTATGATGTTTGTAGTACAATACATAGAACCGTGTATCGGAGAACTCATATGGCAATGATCATGATAAAGAAGTAAATCAATTGGAAATAGTTCGCTAGTAATAATCTGTCAATCCAACAGGACAGTTTTTATGCAAAGTACTCTATCTGTTTCTTGGCTAATGAACTTAAATAGTTCCATTTCATTTATTGTAGTGTATGTTAACAGAAGCTTCCATAAATACTTTCTCATATTTGTTAGATTTCTTCCTTTTTGCATGAAAATCTTTTGCGTTTCTGAAGTTATTGAAAGCAAAGACATCATCAAAACTGGGGACGCATATACTACTATTTTTCTACATAAAATTACTTCATTTCTTAATCTTTAATGTGAAAGGTATATATGTTTCGTTGAAACATAGTAAATTCAATCTCTACAATGCTCTTGGACTATGAATAAGATTGAATTTTCAATTAATTAAAAGTGAAAGAACAGTGAAATAGTGACAGGATAATATTAATTGGCTTTTGTTTGATTATATTTTTAAAAACAATCAAAAATTATTTCAAAATAAATTGTTTAAGCTTCATTAAATACCACAATAAAGTAAAACAAATTGTTTATTGTTTATATCTTAAATTGTTTTTTATTGTCTAGATTAAAATTTAATTAATAACGATGACATAATTAAATGAAGTCCAATTAAAAAATCAATTCAAAAATAATAATTGAATTAAATTTGACAAATAATTTGTCTACTTAATGTCCACAAAAATTATTGTAAATTTGAACTAAGAGTAGAAGTTAAAAGGAAATAAAATCTTCCTAATGACTGGCGTGGGAAAGTCTTTGACCAAAATCCAACTGACATTTCATTGACTACTTTGTACGAGTACAATACATGCGTCATTTCTAAGCAAACTTTATTTTATTGCCACAAATTTAGTTTAGCAGCAAGATGATGGCTTCCTTCCCTCTATTCACTGTTCTGCAACAAATAAAGGAACAAAAAAAAAATGTTGCCAAGGTTAAGTTAAAGAAAGCACAACACAGATTTTATGTGTAATCAAAGCTTGCAAAAAAAGCAAAAGAATCAAACCTTGTCATTACTTTGAGATCACATTTCAGTAAGCATTTCTGATGGGAGGCCTTGAAGAAGAAACAACAAAGGCATATAAGTATAGAATAATATAGGAACAACAGGAAGTAGTTCGACCATTAAGCACATGTTTATTGAGTTGAAATTGAAGTGAATGAGATAAACAGTCAGACGACGAGTGGTTAGACAGACTGCTGCTGACTTAAGCAAAGAAATACTTATATTACTCACTATACGTGTATGGTATCATATCACCCAAGTTAAGTGACCTCTTCAAAGTGAATAAATGAATGAGTGAATAGAATAGGGTACAACAACCTCGAACATGAATTTGATGGCTCAAAAAGTCATATAGTATTGTGGTCTTGTGGTCGGTCGTGGGTCTTATTGATTTGAATCGGTCATGTCATGCTTGATTTGTAATTGAATATGGTAAATTTAACTAAAAGTTACACTACTTACTTACTTACTTTTCCTGAACACGTCTCAGTGTTTGTGTGTGTGTGGTCTTTAGTGAATTGATGGGATTTCATGTGACCTTTCATTTCTTTCAAAATGTATTCTTACTGCTACTAATTCTTAAGAAAATGTTTCCGGTTTTATTTAAATTTTCATTCCTTTTTTTCTGAACTTTTCTTATGCAAAATCTCAGTTTTGCAATTTATTTTATTTATGAAAAATTACTGTATTGAGTTGAATGGGAAAGAGTAAAAAGTCTCTTTGGAAATAATCTTCGTTTTGCATCTTTTGCACGTTTCTTCTCAACAAATCAACAGATTCACGCAAAAGGGGGAACTGAATTACTAATGAAATATTCAATTCAATTCAAAAGCAAATAAATCTCAATATTTTTGTGTTTTTTTTTTTCAATCTTTCATCCAATCATTTGATCATTCATTCATTCTCTCTATGCATCATTCAAGGAATCATTTATTCATACATTCAATCATGCATGTGGTTTTACGTTTAGTTTCTTCTTAAAGCTCAAAGGACTTCCTTTATACAAGGAAACTTGTTTTCCTCTTTTAGCAATTCTTTGTTAGCTTCTAAGGTTTCCTCATGCTATTACACTTATGAGGAGTTACAAAGTCATATTGTAAAGTAGTAGCTCTTGATATGCTTATATTGTTGTGTTCCAATATTTTCTTTGTCCTACTAACTTTTGTTGGCTTTCCCCTTCCTTCCTCTCTCCTCATTGACCTCAGCTAGGAAGAATCCTTGAACAAAAACATGGAATGAGGAACATTAAAATTCATGAACACATTTATTGCCAATTACTGCAGCCCTATGGCACGTCCGCATGTTTGCTCCTCAATTCTCCTGTATTCGGCGAGACGTAAGGACGTCGAGTCGGCTGGGCTTGACAGTTGAACTGACTTCCGTTTAGTATTGACTGACTGACTCTTTTGATGTTGTTGTTGATTTGGTCCGGTTGAGAGGCTTGTTTTGGTTTCGTCGCGTCACACACAAATGTTGCTAGCAACATTTTGCTTGCGTTTTGATTTTTTGATTTTATTACTATAAATTTATTATATTATTGTGTTTTTGTTTGGATTTTTCTGCCTGTGATGTTGCTTTTGGCTTTAACGCGCGCTCAGACACAAATTGATAAATTACATTTACGCTTCACAAATTATATTGCAAATAATAAATTTTGCAATTTTATTCTTTTTGTCTACAATTTTTTTTTCCCTTTGATTTTCAATATTTCACTCTTGTTTTACATTTGCTTTCTCTAGTTTTGTTTGTATAACATTTTTTTAGTGTATAAAATTTTATCTTTATTCTTCAATTAACAATTTTGAATATCCAAAGAATAGGAATTTACAAGTTGTGGATTAGAAATTAATTAAATCAAAATATAAAAATATAAAAAAAAACATCAATGTTTCACAACAATGACCAGCAAATTATGGCATGCAGCTCAGTTTTTATTTGGGCCACTTAGTAAAGGTCTAGCAGAATTTAAAGAGATTAAAATTTACATTTTTTTGGTTTGGTTTTGCCCTCAAATCAGGTATAACGCTCTTCTCTCTCAATTACCATAATTTTTGGACACAGGATGAACTATTTCATGTCTGCTTCTTTGTTCGCCTACTTATTCAGTATTTATCCTTTTGATATTTACTGTTCTATATATTCTGAAACTGTTGTGTTAGTAAAGAACTGAAATCTGGCTATTATTTCGAAAACGAAACATAATTTTGATCTGGACCAGAATCGTTTCTAAGTATTATAGTTAAGACATTTGTTTTGTATGCAAATGTTTAATGTTCAAATTATCATATACTAATATAGCGAGATAAAGACAGTGTCTCCCAAAAGAATTTTAAAAACATGTTGCTAGAAGGCAGCATCAGCTAGATATATTATTTATTTACATCGTAAATAAGTTCACTAAGGCAGCTTTTCTGCATTGCTATTAACTTAACTTAAGACTAACGAAAGATTTTTATAGGTCTTTGAATCCAGGAGTTGAAAGTCCTATTGTATGAGCTACAATGATACCCTTTTTGCCACATAAAACATACTCTAACACCAAGAGCTTAGCTAGGAATTTTGTTAGGGAGGCCAGGCAAGGAAAAAAGAATAATATGCATACTAAAAAAACAAAACGTGTATTAATGGAAAAAATATTTATTTTAATACACTAACTATAAGTATTGAAGATACAAGACAAATTTAAGAAGTGATAACATATAAAAGATCTACAGCCGTACCTGGCTACGACCTTGCTTTGCCTCCCTTGCTAAGCTATTCAAATGAATTGTCTTTTACCATTGTTCTTTACTTTGTCACTTCACTCCAATATACTTTAATGTTATTCTTTGCTCTAATCTCTTTATTACCATCTATTATTATAGGCTTGTTTTGTAACGTTTCCACCTATTGTTGATTGTAACACCTATTGCAATACGGGCATCATAGACTCTACCACTAAAGCACAGCTTCAATTTTCTGGTCAAGTGAAACAGAAGAGTGAAGAGAACATTTAAATTTGAAATAATCTGGTTAAAAAACTAACTCTCTGATATAGTGAGAACGTCTCCTATGCAAAAAAAAAAAAAAAAATTACTGTAAAGGTGCTGCCCCACTAACATAGAAAACTTGTCATATAACATACGTCATATTTTTTTAAATTTCAACATATTTTTCTATGACCTTTAAAAACTATGATAAAAAAATATGATACTCGTATAATATTCTATGACATAGAAATATGATGTAGCCTTTTTTGCTGCCACACAATGTCATTTTATATGATGTATTTTTCAGGAATGTTGTGTTGAAACTATGATAAAGACTTGTCAAATTGCTGCTACTTTCATCATAGTGTTTCATTTTCCGACTCGGACTCGTATGATGAACTGCCACACGATCATATATATGACAAACATCATATTTCTATGACATAGTTTTGCCAGCAACACGATTCATCATTTTTTTATCATATAACATAGACATCATATTTCTATGATCGTGGGGCAGCACCTTAACAACAAATCATGAGCCTCATATGCTGCCAAATTATGAGAGCCTACAATCAAGGAAAGAAAGGCATTGATCTGTATACATATTTGCGAAATGCGATGTATATGAACATCTCAAATGCTTTCAAGGATATCACAAAATAATATGCGTTGAGGATTGTTGACATAGTGTTTTTAATTTTTTTTTTTTTGCCTTTATTATTTTTTTGATGAAAATTCAAGAATTTATTAAATAATATTTGAATTGATATTACTGCATTTCTATTGATATAACTGAGAAAATCTATCGTAACATAGCAATTTACTGAAAATAGCTAATTTTGTGAATGGATCCAGTAGATGCTTCACAAATTCTTAAATAAAAATCCTTCTGTGGATCAATACCAACAAGAAATGAGTTAAGTAGATTAAGTTCTTACCTGGCACAAAGACAGACGACTACTGAATACACTAATAAAATCAATATCTCGTTATCTATATCAACTTACGTTCTTCCTTTTTGCTCATGTATGGCTACAGGATATGAAAAGAACTTAAACAAGTAATTCAATGCGTAACCGGCAAATAACAAAAGACTTTTTACTTACTTTCTTACTTACTTACTTTTTACTCTATTCAACTGTCACTTCAGCAAAAAAGAAATCAAAGTCTCGTCTGATCATCATCATCATCAGCATTGTCAACATTATTGTGGTGTGGTCAAGTTGTCCAACTGCAATCAATTAACTGGTTTTCTTTTTGTATATTCTCTTCTCTTAATATTTTTTTTATTTTTAAATCACTTGCTGCAATTGCTGAATTAAGGCTTAAAGCATTTCTATATTTTCTTTGGCTTTTGTTAGTATTTCTTCTTTGTTATTGCGCTTGGCTTTTGTGTGTTGCGTTGAATTGAGTTACTTTTGTTTTGAGCTCACAATTCCATGCGGTTGCGTTTTGTTTGAGTGACTTTTGACAAAAGCAAAGCGTGAAGCGTTAAAAATGACACGACGATATCAGAAATTGCAACAAAAGTTAAGAATTATAAATCCACAAGACAAAGAAGAATGAGAATAATATGTTCAAACAAAAGAAAGGACAGAATATGATGCCATCCACTCATTGTCTTTCTGTGTGCTGTTTAAATTATAGAAAATATGTGTCTTGGTGACTTTAAATACCGCGAATCAAAAATCTTGAAATCTGAGCTTCCATCAGTGGTTTTTTGTTTGTTATTATCTGTTTAGTAGAAGGAACTGAAAGTCAGACATTCTACTACCACCACTCTTTAGTAAAATATGTATGAGGCAAGCTGCTCAAGTTGTTGCTATGCTTTGTGTTCTTTTTTTTTTTTTTGTTGAATTGAAACTTCCGGGAGGGAGTTAACTACATGAATTGGATTTAAGAAAATAAAATAAAAAGAATTCCACTTAACTTAGTTTATAAAAAGTGAATATATTCAATTGGAATTTCAATCGACTGCTTCAGCTTGACACGTTTCTTATTGTCCTTATTGTATTCCTAAACTCACAAGAGATTTTTTATTAAAGTTTTCATTCTAATTGACTAAGTTTTTTTACTTTTTCTTATTCAAATGTCTCAAGTTCAGACATCGATAAAGATAGAAATCCTTTAAGTTAATCAGTTTTTTGAAGAGGGTCAACTATGTGCATGCCATTTATTGGATTTACTACTAGACTACTTAATTTATATTCCTGTCAACTATCAGATCTGTGACCAAGTGTCAAACATTATCGCCATTAAGTTGCTGGTATTTACAATAATTGATTCAGAAACAAACTAACAAAAGGATTGAGAGTACTCAACTACAATTTTTCTACAATATTCTGCCTCTAAAGCTAATAATTTATAAAATATTATACTTATTGTATTAATGTTCCATAATTGTTGTTTTGTAACTGACTGCAAACGATTTAGATAAATTGGTAATTATAATGCAAAACAAACATCAAGAATAATAATGAAAAGCAAAGTATAAAAACATTGAAGGCAATAAATCAAATAAATTTCGACACTTAAAGTCAAGTGTTAAATAAGTTTGGCAACTAGTAGTCAAGTGGCATATGGTAAGTGTTTTCTTGTAATTGTGAAAACACATGTTCGAAACCCTTTTGTTCTGAGATATCCTTTTGAGTACAACATCAATTACTTTTAGAATAGCAAACATCAAGGAAGGCATTGCCGAATCTGTTGAGGCTTTAAGGCACGTTTTCAATGAACTCAACCGCTAAGTCATGGTCTAAATACCGACATCAAGTCAACTACGCCCACAACTTATGGTAGAAGACCTCACACATTTACACGCCCCATGCTAACACCCATTTTAAAAACACCAAACATTGTAAGAATCAAACAGATACTATGTTGGAAGAAGATGCTGAACTAAGACCCAACACGATGACGATGTTTGTTGTCCTTAAGTAAAATGTGCTTAAACACATACTTTCATTTAATTTTGTTATTGTTTTTGTTATTCTTTGCTTTTGCCTTCACACACAAAGTCATCTTGTGTGGTCAATGATGCTATGGCATTTACTGCCTGCCAACTCATGGCACCAGAATAGCATCGTCATCATCATCTTCATCGTCATCCATGTCTCTTGATGTATGCAAATCCTACACAAGTCCATAATGGTTTGCTGCGGCTTTCGAGGCCAACGCACAACACTTAATACACATAGATGCACATAAGTATCTATTTCCTTATGACCATGGCCTGTTTTGTTATTGTTCCCTTTCCCACATTTTGTATTTGTAGCATAGTTTAGTAGTGTCCTTGTTCAGTTATGGAAGGAAGCACGTGGTTTGACGCGCATTTAATGCGCTGTGCACGTTCAGAAACTAATCGCTCAAAGTCTTTTATGGTAATGCGCCTTGGGCAAAGTGAAACATACTCAATATGCAACAGTCACATGAACAGCGCATATGCCAATGCTTCTTTACCAAAGATAAGTATTGTAAGTATATAGAAAGCTATGCTGTAAGTCTCCATAGGTAGCTACAAGATATGGTGATAAAGCCATAGCAACATTGCGTGTGTGTGTGTACTCACACTAGTTAGCAGCTGCTTGTCTCTGGCTATGCTCTTGTACGATATATGCCTGCCAGCGTCTGGCATTAACGACTGTCATTGAAATTGATAAAGGAAGCAAACAAGATTTTGTAGACGACTTAAAGGCACAGAGCACAACACATGCATAGACGTGTTGCAGCATGTAAATGTGTATAATTTAGCTTAGATATTGAAAAACAGGAAATAAGTGTAAGCAAGCAATGAATATTGAGTTCAATTTGATGTGTTTAAAAAGGAAATAAAATTGGGATCGATAGATTGGTAAGTTCGATTCTATTAGGTAAGATAGCATTTGAGTTTATTGACGCCAAGAAGTTTGTCACATTCTCCTTTTTGTAATAGGATAGGTGTATAGAAAATGATGCACCAAATTAGTGGAGACTCCTACTTGTTAGAGTGCCACATAAAGTGTTAATTTGACTCTTCCTTGTTTGTAGATTCACAAGCGCGTAAGAAATCATTATGTACTCTTAAACGCAAATATTGCATAAATGCAAATATGGCATAACTGCATAAATGCAAACTTTTATCTACATTTACCACTTGCAACATGTATTAGGCATGTTTTTTTTGCGAACAAATAGGTCAAAATGTGAAAAAAGATATAAATAGCCCTTACTACAAATTAATGCGGGTTCCTACTGATTAAAACACCCCCTTACGCCTCAAATCCCTTTGATTTCCTACGGTACCACCAAAGCATTCCTTTATACGAGTCCCAATGTCGGTTGCAAAGAATGACCAGTCCCCTGTTTGAGTTGATCATTTGCCTTACAATCTCCTGTGAATTACAGGTAGATTCAAGGCGAGTATATATTTTCCTCCGCGCTTCTTCGTGGATGATGGCTTATGTATTGATGATGATTATTACATTTAAATATGTTTAAGCTTCTTATTCAATACTATATATTTCTTTCATTTTCTTGATGCAATATAGTTTTGATAAATTTGAGTTACCAAAAATCATGTTTCCTATCAAATTCATCTATTCCCCTGAAAAAAAAAACACACTTTGTATTCATGGATTCAGCAGATTTCTTCCATTGCCATTCACTTTTACTATTCCAGTTTTTACAGGTGCTAATCGATTACCACCTAAGCCGTAAACCACACCAGAAACTCAACAAACAAACATCACACCATCACACAAATAGAAATTCATAGAAGCAGATACTAACCGTACATGCAAATTGAATTCAAAAGACCCATTGCATATGGTCCAAGCGTTGATCCCTTTGATCCTATTTACTCGCTCGTTTTTACCACAAATTGAACCATTTTTTTTTAGCAGCTATTTTCTATTTTTTTTTTTTTTTATTGTATTTTCTAACATTTTGTGGTTTGCGATAAACTGCGGTTCATCTTACTCGTATCTACAAACATCCAATAGTATGTAGTAGTAGTAGTACTATGATTTTTGTGTGGCATACAACTTTGTATGCTGCATGCATGCATATATTAGCCACAACGCCACACATTGTGCGGCTGTTGCAAAGGTTGATAAAATTTAAATAAGAATTTCATTTATGTTGAATGCAAAACTAGAGAGGATACGAGATAGAAATGCTTTAAAAATTGAGTTCACTCATAAAGGGATGATGGCAAACGATTTATGCGTAACATATTTCTTAGATTTACTGGTGCATGCATCATTTTCATCTTCATCATTTTCATTGTTTGCTGTCAACCTTCGCGGCCTTGGGTTGTCTACTATTTGGATTAAGAAGAAAGAAAGTTTTGGGGATTGCAAGTGAAAAATTATGACAGCAGTACGCAGTGAAAAATTGAGTAAGTTCATGTGAGAGTGTGTGAGTTGTGCAACCGAAAAAGTTTTCATGATTTTGCACATGAATTTTCCTTTTATTTCCACATTCTCATACACACAATTTAACTTAAAATCCTGACTCACACATAATTCACAATAAAACTGCAAAGTGCACAAAACCGGAAGTTGCATGAAATATGCACAGGAAGTTGTAGAATAAGATCCTTTGAAAACAAAATATGATGCAAGAATTCTTAATGCTGAATGCTGAAACTCTTGTCAACTTGTGGCGTTTGCTTAAAGTTTTATTACAATTGTTTGCTTTCTCAGTTCTTTGGTTCCATGATTCTGGGACTATGAAGAAATAAATATTTATGCCTAAAACTATGCAAGGCAATAGAGAAACAAAATTAAAATGTCAGTTCTGAATAAACTAGAGAGTGAGTTACATATATACCCTTACATATTTTATAATACACCTTATGATATTGTCTAAAGGACTTTAAATATATTTGCATATTTTTTGATGTCCTTAATTTGTTTGTCCAACTAAATTAAACGAGTGAGTCTAAAAAAGAAGAGAAAAATAATTGTTCTTTTGCTATTACATTGCCTATTTTCAGATGCTGCTCCAATGGTTATTCTACTGTCTCTGTGTCATACCCATGGCCATGTTGAGCAATACAAATCGAAAGTGTCCCATGGAGTGTTCATGCTCTGTAGATGAGTTGGATCGCTATCAGGCTGTCTGCACGAAAGGTAAGCACAGGCAAAAGCAAAAGTGAAAAGTCACTTGAGTTAAAAATTAGAATAAATGTTTTGTGAAAATGGCACAAGTCAAAAAAGGAAATGTGCGCAAATTACAAAATGCAACAATAATGTCAAGGATGTGTCTACTACGTTCGTTGGTTGCTTGGTTGGATGGTTGCCTGGTTGCTCCTTCCAACTAATTTTTTCTTCTGTTGTTGTTGCCAAGTGTAAATCTAGTGTAAGGTTGGTAAGTGCACCAATCCAAACCGACATTATTTTGTTGTTGCTTCTGCTGCATACTTGATCCTATTGCCATTGCATGGACTCAGTTCTTGGGTTGGGCGGCGGAAATGTGTGTGTCAGATTAAGTGTAATAATTTAATGCAAAACGGAAATCGTGTGCATAGATTTAGATAAGCATCGTTGTTGGGTGTGATTTGTGAATGGAAAAGATGTCATGAAAATAAATGTGATAAATTGAAAAAGGCAGGAGAGTTTTATATTATTAAAGATTGTAGGAAAGATCTTCTTCTATATCCAATGACATCTTTAATAAAAATAAATAAAATAAAACTAAAACAAGTTACATAGAATGAAATGAAGAAAGATGGAAGATTATATTTTTAACTAAAAATAAATTAACTTGATGTAAAACTGTGATTGGTAAAACCATCACACGTTACTCCTGCAGAATTCATAATGCAGATAAAAAACTTGCAAATTAAAAAATCCCCTGGTTTCGATATGATTGACGCGAAGGTGACCAAGTCCTTTCCTTACAAAGGACTGTTGTTTCTAGTGATGCTGTTCAATGGCATGCTGAAGGTTTGTCATTTCTCCTGTCAGTGGAAGTGTGCTGTAATCATGATCCCAAAACCTGGCAAGCCGGAGAACCTTGTCGCGTCATACAGACCGATATTCTCCAAAATATTCAAGAGAATATTTTTGTGTAGATTATTGAAGGTGGGGGCGTCCAGGATGTCATACCGAATCATCAGTTTAGCTTTAGAGCTCATCATGGTACACCAGAACAATTGCATAGAGTTGTCCACCACATTCTTTGTGCATTTGAAACAAAAATGTATTGCTCTGCTGTGTTCTTGGACATCATGCAAGCCTTCGACAGGGTATGGATAGAAGGACTACTGCACAAATTGATAAGGCTTCTTCCAGGTAAGCAATATCTCCTGCT
Organism: Amiota communis; assembly: GCA_037043315.1. Taxonomy (NCBI): domain Eukaryota; kingdom Metazoa; phylum Arthropoda; class Insecta; order Diptera; family Drosophilidae; genus Amiota; species Amiota communis. The sequence goes on from JBAMAV010000322.1 coordinate 266,425, forward strand.
CGAGAGCTATTTGATGGATAGAGCTTTCCTCGTAAGAGTTCGTGATGCAGGCTCTGACATAAGGCGCATTAAGACTGGTGTACCGCAGGGCAGTGTTATTGCTCCAGTTCTTTACTCTTTATACACGGCGGATGCCGGAAAATGATAATTTGTTGGTTGCAACTTATGCAGATGACACCGACATACTTGCGAACTCCACTTCCCCCATTGAAGCAGAGGAAATTACCCAAAGCTATGTACAGCGGTTTGCAGCATGGGCCAAGCGATGGCACATTGGTATACAATTTATACTATAAATCCCCTTAAATCTGCTAACTGCACTTACAAATTGAGGCGTAGCGCTTGTCCAGTTATTTCGTATGACTCTAGAATCATTCCTCAGGTGGATCATATTCGATACCTAGGTCTGAACCTGGATAAGCGCCTTACTTGGCGCACTCATATGAAGATAGTCACTGCGTGTTGCTATCAAAAGTTGAAGAAATTGGACTGGCTACTGCGAGCGAAAAGTAAACTGTCACTAAACAACAAGTTAATGATTTATAAACAAGTTGTGGCCCCAGTTTGGCGATACAGCATTCAAATATGGGGGACTGCAACACCATATATCATCAAAAAGTTGCAAGCAACTCAAAACAAAGCCCTACGACGCATAACTGGTGCTCCATGGTATGTTAGAAAGACCATACTACACAGTGACCTTATTTCAGCACCCAATACAATGATCGTTTGCTAAACCACCCGAATCCTCTGG
>JBAMAV010000323.1:0-21390 GCA_037043315.1 Amiota communis
TTCCAACTTTGGTCGTTTGTTGAATGTGAGGGAACAGCGACTAACCATTACCATTTTACACATCATTAAATTTAAGTTACGTTCAATATTATCTCTAAGGTTTCTTTTTGTTTTTGTTAAATCAACCAATGTGACTTCACACCGGTAAGCGATAAGCGGAAACGGCATTACTCATGGTTACGTACACGTGTTTTTTGTGGGGACCGACCATATCCCAACTCAATACCATGACGTATTTCAATGGGATCATATGGCATTCCATTGGAGTTTTCGTCAAAAAATTTTTTAAACCATTGAAGAAACTCCAGATTGGTCCGATATGTCCCCTTCATAAGCTTTTCGATATCGAATTTTTTTTGAATGCCAAGCTTATCGAAACAAGCCTCCAGTAGTTTAAAATTGTGTAGAAAATCATTTTCAAAATCAGTAAAGATCTTGACACGTTTAAAATCAATGTTATGCGGATAGAGCCTATGCATTAGTTGGCAATATGCGGCACCTGTACATAGTTCATTTACATCGTTGAATGAGGCTTTCAGTATATCGTTCAACCAAAATAACAGTTCTGTCTTTGACATCATATCCTCGAAGGGCTTTACCAATATAACTTGCCGGACTTCTGGTTTTGTATTCATTTTATTTTTTGTTGTTTAGCGAAAAACTAAGAATTTTAATAATACTGTAAATTTTATTCTCTTTTTGTGGAGCCAAAAAATTATGATCGAAATGAATGTGTTACTGATAATATACTAAAATTTATAAGGAAAATAATAAATTTACTAACAAATTTTCCAATGCCAACTTGATTGCACAAAGTATTTTTATTTTTATTATGACTCATTTTTTTCAAATTTAATATCGATTTAAGACTACTTAGGTAGTAGCACTCTTGATTACTTTATAGAACACTCTTGTCAGCATATTTAGTACCAATTTCAGTCATTTAAAGGCCATAAAAATATACTTAATGTGTAGAATATTTCATTGATTTCATGATTTTCAAATTGTAGCAGTTTGAGATTTGTTATTGATATGTTTATGTCCTGCAAATGTGATTCACAGCTCATCTTTCAATTTTAAATTTTCATTTGAATTTTTGGAAAGAATATATTGTAAAAAGCATCATGCAACCCTCGACAGTCAGAAATGCTTAACAAAAATATTTGTAGGGAAAGAACTAAGTGGCAAACGAATTTGAATTTGTTATGTAAATGAGTTGACCTCACGCGCCATAAAAACGGATGCGGAAGTTCTTACAGTTTACACGGTGAAATGTGATGATGCTGACGCTTATTTATGTTACAATGCAACAGCTTTTGAGTAGAGAAAGCAACCAAGATGATGATGATGATGATGCCACTTTGAATCTACCGTATGCTTTTACTATTGTTTGCTTAAAATATCATTAACGTCATTACAAAGTTGCCTCATAAAATTGGCAAAAAATGCTTAAAGGCAGATAAGCCTACAAATGGACGGAGATGCAGAACAAAGAACATTGTCAAAAGCAGGTAAATGCTGCTTAAAACCAACACACAAAAAAATATATAAAAAACACAATGTTATGTAAGCAAAGAGGCTTTTAATTTTCTGTTCACAGGCTTTTAATGCTTTTGCTAATATGCCCCTTATTTTGTCTTCCTTTTTGTTCTACATTTTGTCCATTCCAACTGTTTTACGAGTCTTATACTTGCATGAAGGCCAATGTCTTTTATAACTTAACCACCATCATCATCATCTTCAGCAGCATCAACATCATCATCAGTAGTATTTTCCAGCTGCTACCGTCGCTACTTGTGCCTGTTTCCTGATTTTCGCATTGTTTTGTGGTTACATTTTAAGCAGATTTCTTTGTGGCAAATGTGGCAAGGACAAAGGAAACCCAAGCTACTACTACATTGAGTGCATTTTATTAACTTGACTTATTGTCTTTTACTTTAACTTAATTTTTGTAATAAACTTAATGGCTACGATGCTGATCGTAATAATGCCCAGGAAAAATAACTCTGAACAACTCAACTGAATATTATACTACCACACTACACTTCACTTCAGTAAAAGGAAATACCTAGTTAAATGCATTCCGCTTATTTTTAAGTAAAAATAGTTGTATAAGGGACTTGGAACTTGTCACTGATACTTTAGTTCTCATAAAGAGATAGCGAAAGAAATTCTATCAACAGATAAAAGCAAAATCATAGCTAAAGAGGAGAGAGATACTCGTACACTAAAAATGGCTTAGATGGAATTGCGTTTGAGGAAACAACTCGCGCACAGGCAACACCAACATAAAACAATAAATGTCAAATAAACGAAATGACAAGAAAATCTTTATACGCTACAAATAGAAAAATATAATGGAAAAATAAGCAAGGAATAAGAAAGATAAATCCAAAACAAAATATGCACACAGCACAAACAGTAAAGCTTCACTGACTTGTTGAGTACTTCAGGGAGAAGGTCGTCACGGAAAATTGAATTGCTTAAAGTAACAAAATCGAATGAATTTTCAGTAAATCAAAATCAGATACTATATCATAATTCAATATCTAAGAATAATAAAAAGTACTAAGTAAGAATGCTTTAGTGTGACTTGAAATGTATTTATTTGTATGTGGATAGAAAGTTATAAAGGAATAATTTCAAAATCCATGGATGCAACATCAAGTCCTAGAGAGGCAGAAGCTAGTTATCTTGTCACTGTGGCCTTTGTAACAAACCCCATAGTTACAATTCCTCAGCGGTTCTGGTACTCATCAATTGTATCTTGGGTTATCTAGATATCGGAGTCTGGTCAAAATAAGACCCTCACATGGGCAATGCTAACTCCATTTTTTCATTATTCGCCTGAGACTACAAGGATACCTTTCTCAGTTAGTCTTAGTATTTCTTGTGAGCTAGAAACCTAGAAAGTTTCCACTTATCTTTTTTTTTGTGTGCAGTCAGTATTTTTGCAATTTACTTTCCAGCTCTTCTGAAAGATTATTAGATTGGTTCTGATCCAATGCGAAAGTAGGTAGTTCCTTTCCAAGAGAGTACATCTGCCCTGGCATCCAAATAAGATTTCTAAAATTATTTGCTTTTTATTAAAATTAAGCAATTCCAGACTAATTTCCCTTTGTTCTCGAAATCGTTGAGTGTTTGTAGCGCAGTCAAGCTATCAGAGTAAATGTAGATGTGACTATAGCGTGTACTTCGGCCTTAAAGACTGAGTTGTCATTCGCCATAGGCTCCTGCACAATCATCAGTTTTCATTTGGGATCCATCTATAAACCATAGTCTTTTTCTTAGCGTAGCAACAACCATTTAATTCGACATAAAGCTTCTTATTTTCAACAGTTTTCGAGAAATAGATGTTAGAGCGAAAACAGCGGAGCTGGCAACACCAACGGCTGGTATCGTTGGTCAACCTAGCAGCACTGTGTTTATGGGTGTTGTTGAACACTGAAGTTACCCTTTCGCATGCTCTTTTTGGTGTTGGAAAATACGTGGAAAGACTGCTCCGTGTGTTAAAATCAGTTTGTGGTTATAAATTATGTTTTCAATAAATAAAACAGTGAAATGTTTATGTTGTGCAATTTCTAATTGAATTTCTTTAGTTTCTATAATAGATACATGGCCGGACTGATTATATCCATAAATAATTTATGGGATCTTATATTTATTTATCTTTATGTGTATTATTGACAGTGTTTGCAAAGGCAGAGAGAGAAAGTATGTTCGACATAATCAGGAGAACAAACATTGTCATAAAATAAAGAAACTACATATTGTATAAAGATCACACATCATTTTACTTAGAAGAGAAGCGTATAATTTTAATGACATTTCTTACGGAAATTCAATGCACTTTGTAGGGCACTATTGCCCCAGGATTGGCTCAACTGGATATAATATAAAGACAAACACTTTTTTCCACTCAATTCTGTTTGTAATTGAGAATACAACAAAAAGCCAGTTAAATAAAACTGTGAAAATGAAACCAGAGACAAAACACAATTAAATATGAAAGATTACAAAGAAAATTTAATAAAAAAAACTCAAGCACATAAAGGAAACGAAATAGCACAATAAAATGTTCCTTTTTTGTGTCATGTAATAGAATCATTCCATTTTAACCTTTTTTTGGCTCCTTGTTTATTGTAATATTTTCTTTTTTTTTCAAAAAATGCAGACGATTTTAGAAAATTAAATAATTTAATGTCAACGTAAAATACCAAAGGAAAAAAACTGCTTTAACCATCAGTATTACATCTTTCTTTATGTGTGAATTGTAGTTGGATGTATGTTAGTGTGTGGATTGTGTATGTATCTATGTGATTGTATGTTCATTTTTGTAGTCAAACAAAATGAAGGCATTGGGAACCAAAAAAACAAAAAAACAAACAGATTTGATTTAGTATCGTCGCTGGCAAAGTCATTAAATTTAGAACAAAGCGTGTGACTCAAAAAAATAGAATGAAAATAAAACAAAATAAAATGGCAAGAAAAAAAGGTTTACCAAAATACGAAAAAAAAGATCAGGAATAAAGCAAAAGAATGGAAAGAAAAGCAAAGCAAAGAAAAAAAAAATGATGGCAAGCGCGAAATTTATGAGCCATCTTAGTGTTGTAACACGCACACGCGCTCCCCATATAAAATATACACATACATAGTTACACCCACTCACACAATTAAACCTTAACCACTGTGCCGCAGCTCAAGACCTGCTGCACCAAACGGTGCTCGAGCAACACTTAGACCTGGTCCTTCTAAGTGAACAGTACCGCAACGTGGAGGGACACAAATGGATTTCGGATGCATCCTGTAAATCCGCCATATGGGTTACGGACGGAAAGATGCCGCAAAGTAGGCCAGTTACTCCTCATGCCGGTTTCACATGGGCTAAAGTAAATGGTATTTACTTCTTCTCATGTTACGCGCCGCCAAGCCTGGAGCTTATTCAGTTTGAATGGCTAATCGCGGAACTGGTGACGGAAGCAAGAACGAGGACGCCGTTCATCATCGCAGGAGACTTCAATGCGTGGTCCACAATGTGGGGTAGCAGGTTCACGAATCAGCGAGGCAGAGTCTTGATGGAGTGTCTAGCCACACTCAATGTCGAACTTTTGAACGATGGGCAGTTCACTTTCGAGGCAGGTGATAGACGTTCAGCCATAGACCTTACGTTTGCGCATTGTTCCATTGCGCGCCACACAACATGGAGCATCGGTGATTTTTATACAAACAGTGATCACCGAGCCATCGTGATTAAGATTGCGCTGCATCCTGCGACCAGATGTCAGTTTCGCTCTGCTAGAGGATGGAGAGATCGACTTTTCGATGAGGACATCTTTCTACAAATCTGGGAAAGCACCTCAACTGTGACTGATGACGCGAACGGTATGGTAGAAAGCATCACTAAGCGGATTTCCATAGCTTGTGATGCCTCGATGCCTAGGAAAGCTCGGGTTCCTGCGCGAAAGGCAGCCTACTGGTGGAACGACGAAATCGCCGAGCTTAGGAGTCGCTGCATCCGGGCGCGCCGGTTGGCGCAACGTGCCAGAACATCTCCTGGCTGGGAAGAACTGCAAGCGAATTTAAAAAGCTAAGGCATCTTTTGAGGAAGGCCATACGGACCAGCAAAGATTCCTGCTTCAAAGCACTGCGAGACAGCTCCGATACTGATCCGTGGGGAAAGGCCTACAAAATCGTGATGAGCTCGGTAAAGGGACCACAGCCCCCACAGCCATCAGACCCAGCACTGATGGACAACGTGGTCGCGGCACTTTTCCCTGAGGGGGATACACTGGAGCCCACTGAATTGTCCACAGGCGTTGCTGAATTCCCGTCGGTTACCACGGAGGAGGTGCTGCAAGCTCTGAACAAGTTGGGAGATAAAAAAGCCCCGGGACCTGATGGTATCCCAAATGTAGCGCTAAAGGCAGCAGTGAAAGCAGATGTTGCGACCTTCGCAAAAATGTACTCCGCATGTTTTTTCGAAGGCATCTTTCCGACCATCTGGAAAAGACAGAGGCTAGTCTTGTTGCTAAAGCCAAAAAAGCAACCGGACTGTCCATCTGCGTACCGGCCACTCTGCATGCTTGACTCGCAGGGCAAGATACTGGAAAGTATCATCGTCGGACGGCTGCAGGACACGCTAGATAGGCCGAATGCCTTATCCGACTTCCAGTTTGGATTCCGCCGTGGAAAATCCACGGTTGATGCAATCCAAGCAGTGATGGATATCGCACGCAGAGCAACGAGTGGAACCAGATGGAGAGGAGGCGACAAAGAATACTGCGCGGTAGTGACCCTGGACGTCAAAAATGCCTTCAACATGGCGAGCTGGCCGCGGATCATGCAAGCACTTAGGGCGCTTGGCACGCCGAGGTACCTAATGCGGATTATCGAAAACTACTTCGCTGACAGAGTACTGCTGTATGACACCGATGATGGCCGGAAAGAGTACAGGGTCACAAGGGGCGTGCCACAAGGTTCGGTCTTAGGTCCCACCTTGTGGAACGTAATGTATGACGGTGTTCTCAAGATGAACCTCCCCACAGGCGCAACGCTGATTGGATATGCTGACGACATCGCCCTGGTAGTCGTGGGTAAAACGATCGAGCGAATACAGACTAGTTGCTGTGAAGCCACGGCCAGTGTCATGAGCTGGCTCAGGGAAGCTCACTTGGAATTAGCAGTTGAGAAAACAGAAGCTGTTCTCCTGTCTACCCGGAAAGTGAGGGAAACATTCTCGTTTCGGATAGGTGACTGCCTCATAACCTCCCAGTCATCCCTCAAGTACCTGGGAGTGCTTATTGACACTCGGCTGTCCTTCAAGGAGCATCTAGTAGCCATTAACGATAAAGCGGTGAAAGTTAATGGAGCCCTATCCCGTATAATGACAAACATGGGTGGACCACGAGCAAGCACGCGGAAGCTGCTGGCTAGAGTTGTTGCCTCCATTATCTTATACGCGGCGCCAGTATGGGCGGATGCAACATGGAAGAGCTCATACATGGCGGGTATTCGCTCGACGTACCGCTTAAGTGCGCTACGGGTAGCAAGCGGTTTTCGCACTATATCGGATGTTGCGATTGAGGTAATCGCCTCTATGCCACCAATCGATATAATGGCGCGTGAACTGGAACATAGGTTCACCACGGGGTTATCTTCAGAAGACGAACGGCGATACAGCATCCAAGAATGGCAGAGGAAATGGGGAGCGTCTAGGAAAGGGCGATGGACGTACTCTCTAATCCCTAGCCTGGATGTATGGATAACGCGGAAACATGGAGAAGTGGATTTCCATATGACGCAGATACTAAGTGGACACGGCTGCTTTAAATTCTACTTGCACCGGTTCAAGCACGAGGAGGACCCCTTCTGTCCAGTCTGCGTCGGTATCGCCGAAGATGCCCAACACGTACTTTTCTGTTGTCCCCGATTCAGTGATGAGAGGACACAGATACAGGAGTGTTTTGGTGAACCGCCCACTGTGGATAACCTGGTACCACACATGTGCCAATCAGAAGAGAAGTGGCAATTGGTAAAAACCGCTATTGCAACGATTATGCGGACCCTCCGTACAACAGAGCGCAGCAGAGCAGCTGAACGATCGCGAATGCAGGCCGATCTAGCTGCACAAACGGACAGGTGAACGTAGATTGTTGACGTGTAGTTGCGACCTACGAACATATACAGTACAAACGCATTAGGAGACCCACTTACTTGGGACAGACTGACGATTGAGCAATTATGCTCCTCCTCTCCTCCCGACGGACTATCTAGCGACAGTTCCGGGGGGACAATAGGACATGGGGCGGAAGTTTTTAGCGGGTTAAGGCCCCGCACTTCGGTTTTCGATGCTTTTCTTCCGATTAAAAAAAAAAAAAAAAACCCACTCACACACTCGCTTTCATGCAAACACACTTAACTTAATATACTTTTATACTAGTATGTATTAGTTTTGTTTCGTAACCATATAAATTGTGTATAGTAGAGAATACACAGGCTCAGAGTAGCGCGTCCTTCTAGTAGAACGAACAGTCAATAAAACGCACGCATCAAAGGCCCATAAAACTCAGTTCAAGCGAAAGCAAAACGCAACAACTTTCTAGGATATGGTTCTATTGTATTCTACTGGATAATATCTACATACACCATATACTGGCAATAGTATTGTGTTGGTAATGGGCGTAAATTGTGTTATTTAATAGTGTAAATGATTAAATGCATTAACTCTTTTATAGCACGAATACTTCTAGACACATGAATAATAAGAAAGACTGCCTGAGTGTAGACTTACTTAACTAATCAACTTTAATCTTGAGCTGCTGCACATTGAAAGCTCTCACCATTCCAACCACATCACTGTATTTTCAGTTAAACCATAATCATTTTCACAGGGAATCTTTAGTATTTTTGCAGCTCGTTTTAAAAGCAATAAAAGACTAAATCCTTTCTATGTCATTTTTTTCTCAAGTTATGTCTGATGCTTACTTCAACAGTGTCCCTTTTTCGTTTGGCTTCTTTAAAAAAAAACCAAGAAAAGTAATAAGACGCTTGGTGAATTGCATCTTTTTATATTCTATTTTTGTCTGTTTTTGTAGCCGCCAGCCAAGTGGCTGTTCTATGTCTCAATTTAAGCTTTCTTACTTGGCTGCTAGTGAATTGGTTGAAATATTGTAAGTGCATGCATGCCCAGTTGGAAATTGTCACTTTCGATACTTATAACTGATAAGTGTTGGAAAACCTGTTTCTGATTTAAAAATTATATGTTAAGTCCTTGAGAGAGTTTGCAATTTGTGATATCTGAAGTAAATTGTTATCACATATGACTCAGAGATCATTCCTAAGCATGCACCCTAATGATCTTATCCAAAGAAGTAAATAAGTTTTTGCATGCAATGCTCATTCAATTATAATGGAAAACAACAACGTTTAAAGCAAAATTTTTCTTAGGAATTTTGCATAGATCATTCGTCTTAACCTTAAGGTTTCTGAATGTTTATACAATATGCGAGTACTTCATTTAATATTTTCTTCTAAACTTGTCTAATACAAATATTGTTACATGTATTGATTTCTACTTGGCATTTTCACACTGTACCATAACACATACTCCACATTGTCTGAGTGTGGTTGGAAAACTATTTATTTAGTTGGTCATTTTATTTGTTATTTGTGTTATATTTTGTAATGGTCTTATTGGATACACAGACTATATACTAATACACCACATACACAATACAATACAATTTCGTATATACTTAAATACACAATAAATATTATACATTTGCTCTTTATATTTTGTAGTAAAGTAAAGCATAGAATGGCTCTGAATATCTATAGACTATAGTATATACAATACAATCTCGTATCTTGTCTTCAGTGTGTAATGCGCAAGTTATATTTATTTATTGTTATATCGAAACATCAAAGATTGGCAGAAGAAGGAAGGAATTTACGCATCATGTTCATGGCCACAGATACAGACAAACATATATAACTGTGTGATTAACTTATATGCAGCATAAGTTTCTTGGTTTGTCTTCTATAAAACAATGTTGTACTCGTTGTACGTCGATGTTTGTTCGCTTCAATATTGAAAAATAATAAAAACGCGTTGCAAAAGGATATCAAATTGTAATTTATTTTTATTATTTTCGCTTGTCAATTTTGTGTGTGGGAAATTAGAAAATATTGTATAACATAAAGTTGTTTTACTTTATGTACAATATTTGCTTTTGTTGTTAGATAAATTTTATTCATTGCAATTCGAGTTCAATTAATTGTAAATTTGGTTTTTTTTATGATATTAGTTATAAAAACACCTAATTAAATTTGTTAAAAAATTATATTTTACTTTCCATTACCACAATGCTGATATGTTACAAAAATTTAATCTTTAATTTGATATTGTATTTATACTATTGTATTTATTTTCATTCTTAATTTTTTTTTGTATAAAATTGTCATGGTTTTTGTTGCAAATTAAAATTGACATTTAGTTTTTCAAATATCATTTTCATTTTCATTTTGTTGTATATTAAATCAATAAAAACTAAAGACTATTACTTTAATAGATTTTAATTATAAAATTGTTACATAATTTTTATGTGTACATGTTTTACTAGTGTTAGCTACATAGATAGAATGAATGACTCAATGACAGGAAATTATAAATTTCATAAGTGTATGAATGGAAAAATTAATTTAAAATAAATTAAATTTTGAAAATTTGCAAAAAAAAAATAGAAAATGTTAATGTCATAAAATGCTTTCAAACTAAACTCATAATAATGGAGAATAGAATGAGTTTAATGCGGTTTATGAGAATCGAATAGAAATAGAAAATATTTTGAATGCAAAGGTTATTAATAGAATTTTATGTTTAATGTAAAAAGTAAAAGTGAAATGTGTTTATTCAGATAACTGATATTCATTGATTTACCAACAAATCGAACCATTTGGTGGGAGCAGGACTGTAATCAAGCTCAGTCAATTCTTGCAAGTCTTGTACCATAAAGTGATAAGTATACAAAGTACTGTTTTTTTTTATTTATTTATTAAGCGCCAAACAGGAGGGCTCATCATGCCCTATAATGCGCTTTGCTTCTGCGTAAAAAATGTAACATGTAATAAATAAATTTAGTTTCAAAGTGGTTACTCATGGCCTAGGGAGGCCGGGAAGCTGCCTGGTGCCGTGGCGTTGTCTGCTCCATTGCATCCGTTTGAGCCTCTGAATTGGGGTTGCATTGATCAGTGGTCTGACCAAGCGGTTGTTGTGAGCCAACAGACGGTCGTTAAATTGACTTGTGTGCCTGGTCTTTTACTACCGCCAAGTTCATTGCGAATTGCGTTCACCACATGTACCAAACACAGCGGAACTGGGATGAGGTAAGTTAGGCGGCAGCTTAAATCATGACAGAGCTGCACCGAATCAAACGGTTAAGACGTGTTCAGACGAACGTTGAATTAATAGGTTGATATCGACAAGAAGTTGTAACGTAAATTTCTAACTGATTTACATGTGATAGAAGCAGACTTTGAGCAGAACTGCTCCCTCTTTCCTCCTTGATGTAATACTTAGCGGTATTGCTAGGGGGACTGTAGGACTTGGTGCGATGTGGTTTAGTGGGTGAGTCATGACCCACTCTTCGAATTGTAGATTCGTTTGACTGTTAATGCTTCCCCATCGAAAAAAAAAAACAAACCGCCAAATTCATCTCTCTATGCAAGGTTGAGTTCCTGACGTTCCATGGACATCCAGTCTTTAGACATAATGTCTTATTCTGCAAGACGTGCACTCTCTTCCGTTGGGATTTTGTTAACATATCTAGATGCCGTAACAATAACAAAACGAGCACAAGACAATTGAGAGTAACAACCATCAAGCAAACGCAGGACAGTTGACATTATCAACAACAACGGTTCCGAGCAATTAACGCAGCATCAACAATTTCGACAATTTCCTCTTGCACTTTACTGCGAGTTTTTAAAAGCAGGTAATGAGTTCGTTAAATTTCATAAGCAAACCAAAGCCCGCTACCCCAGTAGTGAAATACAATAGACACTGACATGATCAGATATAAGTCAACTAGACTTACGAGAAGTTGAGTCGGAAGGCAACTCAATTATTTTTAGACTTTCAAAACTTAAATTAGAGAATCTTTTGATTCGCGGATTGATTATCGATGAGTTCGGATGCAAGTCACTTACTCCCTTAAATTGTTAGAACCTAAAATTTTCTTTTCCTCTAAACATGTTATAAAAAGTTCGGTGCACTGGACATTGCTTCCATGGTATGCCGATTGATACCATTGCTAATCAACCCGAAATATCTCTCATCCCATTTAATTGAATCTTGTGTTCTATTATTCTGTCAATGACACAATTTATACTCGTACTACACAAACTGAATGACCAACAGCAGCATTTAGAAAAGTGACACAAACCAGTGTCTTCCTATCAATGAATGGGACTCATAAATTTGAATATTGTACTGAAAATATGATGGTAGATTCAATAATATTATGGATATTTGACTTCCTACATGTACCTATTGTATATTTTCATTTATTTGACAAGATTAAGCATTGAACTAAATCCTTTTCTAAATATCTTTTAAAACGTATTCTCCCAATTTTGTTGTTGTCAATGACACATTTGTAATATGGAAGAAGGAATAACCTTACGAATTCTTTTATGCTGTTAATTTTTCAATTATTATGCCAATCTTTTAAAATCAATTGGCAAAATGAGATACACAAACAAAAATTAATTAAATCGTTCATTGACAAAAATTAAAAAATCAACGAAAAATTGTGCTATTCAATTTCTTTAATGAGATTTTCAATTTAAACGCGTCTGTATTCAATTTGTAACCAATAATATTACGTATACTAGTACATATATGGTAATCCGATAAAGCCAACGAATTAAAATATAATAAGAACAACAAAAGGCAAAATGAAAATACCAAAGAGCAACAAAAAAAAAACCAATCACTAGTGGGGGCTATAGCTGCTTTACATTAACCTACATACCATATACCATATACATTGATAGACATACATAAGATGCATATGCATATATATAGTGATGTGGCAAATTGTGAATCGAGAGAAAGGCATAAGTGTAAAGTTGCCAGTTTTACATGTGCCGCAGCCACAAGCAAACAAACAAACAAATAAAAAAAAAAAAGAAGAAAGAATGTGTCAAATTTTTAAACAAGTGGGGCTGAATCGAAGCTACTGGAATGTAGACAGTTGAATCAGAAGAGGAAGACGCATATGGACATGAAAGTCTGTTACATCCGGATAATCTTACTTTAGTGGCAACGCTAAAAAATTGAGTAGACCACGCTAAAGGACTTGCAAAATGATAAAAGCATTGCCTGCTGCGAATTCATATTTGCATTGCAGAACCATTTTCATTGCGACAAAAATGCATTCAAGTCATGTGAGAGTGTCATGACCAACACAAAAGGCACACCCCCCAAAAAAATAGTAAAGGTAAAAAGGATCAAAGAAAATATCATAGCGATGCATACAAATATGTATATGTGTATAAAAAAAAGTGAATCCTCTCAACAGAATGATACTGATTGTCCCACATATACTAAGTTAACCAAGCAAACACCTTTTTAAGCACCCACATTCGCTAGTGACCCATAAATTTATGTCATCAACAAAAAAAAAAAAGAAAAGAAAAGAAATGGTAGCAGCTGCAGTTCACCAATATCTTTCAGGCAGGGTTTTTTGTCTTAATGGCATATTGAATTGATGACAATATCACGTTATTAAGCAATTTAATATTTGTCATCGGTTAATCCTTGAATGCAGTGATCTGGGTTAGTATATTCATATAAAAGACTACAAATAGAGTCTTTCACAAGTGGTACAATTTCATCATCTTATTTTTCATTTCATGTTGTTTACTTGCAAATTACTTCAAGACTTAGTACCTAATTAACTTGGCTAAGTTAAGTGGTCCTGTGGACAAACAAAAAAATATCTTAACTTCTTCCCTTGGACTTAGAACATAGTTTCACATTTTGTTCTTGGTGTTCTGTTGGGATAATTTACAATTAGTTTTCTTGTAGTACAATAAACTTTTTTTCCACTAAAAGTTTTTAATGGGATAAGAGAAGAGTAAAGTACATGAAACTACTCTAGGGAGAAATATTATAAGTTTCATTACTATGAAAAGTCTTAACACTAAGCTACCTCATCTTTAAGTATATCAGATAACAAGCTTAAAATGAAATCACTTTAACTTATAACTATTAACAAGTAAAAAGTGGGAATCTTAATTTTAGAGTATAATAAGAATGTCTCTAAATGCTATTAAAATTGTATTCAATCGATGGATTCATGGATATGCTAAACAAATGAAAAGAATATTGAAATTCTACACCAAAAGCAATCAGTAATAAATTACAATTGAAGTGACATTTTCACATTTTAAATAATTAAAAATTTACATAAAATTATATTAGAGGAACTGACTTAGTACATATAGTAGTAGTAAGCTTACCAAACCAAAGGCAAAAATACACTCTCTCATGTTGAATTAAAATAAAAGACAAAATATAAATCACGAAACAATAGAAGAACTCAGTCACGTAGTCAATATACGCGTATGTATATAGTAGTGAAAGAGAAGCCAATGTTTTTTTTATTAACAAAACTGTAACATTTTCCTTTATAGGATTTAAATATTTCAATGTGAAATGTAAATTGAATGGGGCCAACAAAATCTATAGAGAATTCAAGCCATGAGACTATAGCAGTAAGTAAATGCATAAATGTCGAGCCATAGTACTTTTTGGTATGCTATTGGCCAGAGTTGTGGCCAGTCTGAGTGGTTTGCTTGGTTGGGCTTGGGTTTTGAGGCCTAGACTGAATTGAGTACTTACTCGAATGCTTTATAAAACTCACTAATTTAATCCTTTAAAGACAATATAAATTGTATAAAACAAAGAACTACCACACAAACGCATTTCCTTATGTATATGCTCAGAAGCAGAAGTAGAATCAGGAGCAACAGGAAATACAAAAACAGCAAATGCAAAAACATGTAAAACATTTGCTTTCACCATTTAAATGCAAAAGTTTTCTCATATTTCTCCGGTTTGTAATTAAGTTAATTTTTCTCGTTCTTGGATTCCTTGTTGTTACTTTTGCTATACTCAAGTGGCTGCCAGTGGCAGAAAAGGAACAGAAACAGAAACATAGAAAATGGAATAAAGAACAACCACTCACCAGCACTTAACTTACTTAGCGGACATGTTCGGACATAACTTTACTGGAACTTTAGCTCCATCAATGCCAATAAAGTAGTTGGAGTAACAATGACAACTCATAGCCCCAAAGTAAATAGAATTATGAATTACAAAAAAGTTAGTGGTATCCGAATTGGGGCAACAGTCATTTATACTTATTTATCCAACCATACAAAAATAATTTTATATTTATTTTACACATTTCAAATGCAATAGGAATAAAGTGAAGGAATTGTATGAAAATTTTTACTTAAAATAAGTTAAGGAAGTGAAAAGTTAAACTTTATTACTCGGTATGTATTGATTCAAGGTAAAGAGAATGCTAAAAATTATATCCAAACAGAGATTTTAGATTAATTGATGAACATCATTTACAGTTTTTAATGATATTTCATTCCTTAAATACTACTAAGTTCCATTGACATTAACCAGCTTGTGATATCCAAAAAAAACATCATTTAAAATGTAAAGTGAGATAAATCATTGAAGTCATGTTTGTTTATCCAACCATTTATATCCCTGATTCTATAAAAGCTAAAATGCTTAACTCCTCCGAATAGTTGAGTTCTTAACAATTCTTCTAAGATATTCTCTATAAAGCATATACTAAAGTAAATTAATCCGGGTCTACTTTTTAAAATGCTTTTGGTTTTATGAATACGCGTACGATATTGCCGAACTTCTCAGTTGTGCTGGAAAACTCTCGATGGGCGCACTATCGTATAGTTGAAACTATCGATACTATCGATAGTACATCTAACTTGAATGTAGCATTATAAAACCAACATGTAAACAAATTTACATTCGTTGCTACATTATTCAGGCTATGATTAAAATTAAAAATAATGAACACAAGAATATGGTTTTATTAAACATTAACAACTTTAAATAAAAATATATGTATTTAAGAAATAATAACACAAAAAGAAAATTAAATTCATTTATTCACAGTTTTTTAAAGATCTTTCAACACAATATTTTATTACAGCTAGTTCATTTTCAAGCAGTTTCGCAGCTGCTTCGGAACTTGTCAGGGATCTAAAGCCCTCTTTTTTGAACCGTGCATCAAGTAAATTTGCAAGCTTTGTAACTGTTTGGGTTTCATAATGCGATGTCCTTGTTGTTAAACATTCATCCAAAAAAATACATAGGTGCTTGCCTTCCTCACTTTTCATAATATGCTTCAGAGCTTGCAACTTGTTGTGGATGCCGTAAATTACAGGAATTATTAGAGAGACTGTTACAGACTCACTCGCTGATGTTTGTTGTGTTGCTACTTCGAATGGCGCAAATATTCACTTGAACTATGCTGAGCCGCAAAATGAAACAGTGATGTGAAATACGATAATATCGATAGTGTTAAAAACCATCGATAGTTTTTTTCCCAAAAAGACTATCGATACTATCGATAGTACCATCGATCACTACTTCTCAGTAGCTGCATGCATTTACTTTCTTTAAAGGTTTGTAATTTGAAATCAGTTGGAGGTTGATCGAGCTGCGAGTTACACATGCCGAAAGTTGAAACTATTTGTGTATTATCATTGACATTGTCTTTTGCTATGTTGAACGTGGTCATAATATATCGAACCAGTAATGAGTCAAATCAAAAACGATGTCGGTTCTTGAAATAATTAGACCAAAGATAAATTTGTTAATTGTGTTTATGAATTTACATACTATTCTTTCTTCCACTTCCATGCATGATAATCATGAAAAATCAAATCAATATGGAATTTTAAACATATTTGATAAAAAGTTCGTAAATATTTGGCATTCATACTACTTTTTATATAGTAGTCACCTGTTTTAAGGATTTTTGTGATATTTTATATAAATTGTTTTAAGTTATGCACTTTTTAATCAAAGAATTATTACAGCTCAGTACTTTTGCAATGAGTTGCATTTCAAAAACCCTTTACTGAAAATATAAAAATGCCTGATAAGACAAATAACCACACTCGCTTATCAACTCCCTTGAGGAAGGCCATAAAATCTTCTTAGTCAATTTCATCATAATGTGAACTGTAAGCAAATACGAAGACCAAAAAAAATATTATTAACTTTCAATAAATTCAATAAATTTGATGTCAATCTTTATGACACCAATTTTCTTTGATAGTGAATAAAATATTGGTTAAGAGCAGCAAATTGGATAGAAAGCAAATTTGCCACTTTACAATAACAACGAGAAACAACAATCGAAATCACAGCACACAATGATTACATAATTTCCTCTTAAAACTATTTGTTAACAATAAACGAAACGAAACGAAAGGACATAGGAAAATACGCTATAAATAAATTATAACAATTAGCACAATAAAACTGACATTGACAACAATAAAAACAATCGATAACACAAACATGTACTACTTACAATGTGATATAACACATTGTGTGGAATCGTCGTCGTACTAAGTATAACTAACAATTGCAAATTATAATCAAACATGGCAACACAACAACAGAATTCAACTCAAATTAAACATAATTACAGCATTGCGCTATATAATCAATGAGGCAAATACGAGTATTGTATATAGTAAAAGACCAAAACAAAAACCAAAAACAATAAACAATATAAAATAGCCAAAAAAAAAAAACAAAAAAAAAGAAAGAAAAATTCAAAATAAAATGGCCAACAATATTTTAGCCAATTACAAAAACATATACATATATATGTATAATATAAATAGCAACTTTCACTACAATCTCACTCCCCAAAGTATTGTTAATGAAAATTATTGTTCATATATTCGTTCTTTGTGTCTATCGACCTCAATCTCAAACTTTGCATGTATTATACTCGTACTATACTACTACTATCCCACATATCATTTATTATTGTTGTTATGTTTGAAGTGAAGTGGAGTGGAGTGTAATGGAGGGTGAGATACACTTTCGCTATTAGCAAAATCGAAATGTACGTGCCCCGAATGAGTTTTCCGATTTGATACAATATGAATATCGTATGAAAGCATGTGGAAAATTTGTTTGGCATAAAAATTAAGTATTCGTTGTGTATACAAATTTATATTTTCCTCTTTCCTATTTTTTTTTCTATTTTATTTTATTTTTTTTTTTTTTTTGGTTGTCCAAAAACATGTTGTAAGAGAACACAAAATTTATACAATAATAACAGCAACAGCAACCAAACTACCAAATAAGTAAAAGGAAAAAACTACGAGTATCTACAATGTTTTGCATAAATTTCTCAATACAAACGGATACGGATACGGTTACATATGTGGGAGATACGAGATATATGTACATATGTGAAAACAACTTTGAGTATCTTACTACTATATCGCTCACTTTACGGTCAACAGTTTTATGTTTTGCAAATGCTGCAATCTGCACTCTGCATTTCTTTTGTTATTTTTTACTGTTGCCCCATAAAACATTGAATAGTTTATCAGCATTTTGGTTGCTCAACATGAAAATAGGAAAAGAAAGTGAGTCCCTAAGTAAGGGAGCATTGATGGGCATTATAAATTAGTCAATAACACAGTGTAATGATGAATAAAGTTCCGTTGAACAATGTGCAGATTGCTGCAAGGCAAAGTATCCAAACGTTTTGCATTTATGAGTTTGGAGTTAACTTACATACAAGTTTAGTTCTGGAACTTACATACTTATTTTTATGATATGCACTTTAAAATTATTTAACAACTTTCGTTTAACAAAATCTCAAATCAGTTGGAACAAATAACCCATCTCCATTTGTGTTGTAATATTATTTTGTATCAATATATATATCGATATATATATAAATATATATAAATGTAACAAACTAATATAATATTCACTTTTCTATTGTAATTAAATGATATATTCAATTTTGTGAATTTAACACCTTTTCAACCACAAGCAAAGAATCATGAAAAAATACAATATTTTTTCAATATATTTTTCTACCTCGAAATATATTTTTTATTTGTTTTGTTTTTTAATAGATGAAAGAGGTATACAGTACATATTTGCTGGTGGTTATTTTTTTGAAAATCAATAATGCGAATGCATGAAAAAGTTTACCTTAGAAAGCCAAATAAGAGAGAGCAATGTAAATCCAAACATGAAGATGTATGACATGTAAAGCCACTAAAATATAGGAAGGAGCAATATATTTGATATAAAATATTAACTGAAATTGTGATGTTGAATACATTTTTAGATGCAATTCATTTGGGAATGAGTCCTAACAATTTCTTGCTTCCTTGTGCCAATTTGAGCTCCAGAGAGTCTAAAACATTTAAATATTAAATATCACAAATTTTTTCAACTAAAATCTAATATATGTTTGGTAAGTATTTCAGCAATCAGACATCAGACAGTCTGTCCAGGAGATTTGTAGCTAATTTGTTTTCTTGGCTACTCACTCAATCTTTTCAAAAACTTCGTCACCTTAACTATTTCTTCCCTATCCAGACCGGCTTTGACATAACTTTACAAAGTACAATATGGTTTTCTATACTCAACACTTATTTCGTTGCATGCAGTCAACAAATGCCACACATTTATAGTGTAAGTTGGGTCTTTATTTCTTTAAAGTGTTCATACCATATTAGTCATGTTGTAAGCCTAGATACAGAGTTCTATTGTGGTATATCACTGCACTTTGGGACATGCTTCTCGCCTAGGCATAAATGTAATTTAAATAGATTGTTAAGCATTGACTTTTAATTTCCTTTTTTAAAGACAAACCTCTATCAAGTCCATTTGCTGTTGTAGATATTGTAATGCTACTACTGGATCACTAGTATCATCAGCATACGTAACTACATTTACACAATCAGAGACAGGCAATAATTAATAATAAACTTAAAATTATTCATAATTTAAAATTTCTATAAAGTTTTTAATAAGGTCAATAGGATCCTCAATTGATGCAGAAAATTAATTCATAAACTTGTTGCAAAATTTCATGCTTCAAAGATTTCAAATCTTGCTAGACTGGAAAATTGATTGAGTATAGTAAATTCACACATAAAAAAAATTAGTAAATAATTGAAATGCAAGCGACGTTTAATTTTTGAAACAATTTGGCAAAAAAGTACATAAAATTGTCAATTTCAAATCATTAAGATTTAAGTTTAATTGACATTTGCCTAGAAGATTTTATCCATAGAACCAAAATACTCAAAAAACTTTTATCTCTCTAAAAGATTTTGTTATAAATAATTTACAATTATATTAGGGCTTGAGTATTTACAGAATTAATGATAAGGAAGAAACCATATTGAAGCAGATGCATACTTCCAATCTTAAGTGGTTATTGTGGACTCAGTTACTGGTTATTTATGTAATTATGTGACAAGATATGAAAATAAATAAAGAGAATATCAAACAACTTTACTTTACCTGTTTATCGTGACACTACTATGAAGTTTACACAGTCTTGATTTCAGACACTCCCAATGAAATTACTATCCAATGTCGCTTTCCTTTCTATGACTAACTTTACTTTTTAAAATTGAAATCATACAATTCTTAAACAACTGAAGATATTAAAATTATGCCCATAGTTTCCTCGCTATATAAATATCATACGAACTAGGGCTTCTGCCAAACAAGCCTTGAGTAATTTGAAATTGAAGATATAACAACTTCCGAAATCGGAGGGAGTTTGACAGGTTTTAAGGGCATGCTCTCCCTAAATAGGATGTTCATAATCTAACATAAAGCTTCACTCATAAGCAATTCCATCAAACTAGAAATATTTGTCTAATAAATGAAAGAAAAAAAAAATTAAAAATTTTTTAAATTTTATTTTAATAATAAATTAAAGTGTGTCACGAAGTATACAATGTAGGATTTGAATGATATAAATGAACTCCAAGACTTTTCTTCAAAGGAAGGCAGTAGACTTGTTTACGTTTTCCTAAAACTTCAAAAGACTTGGAACCACCAACTGCTGCATACATCAGAAGTGCCTTTGGTGTAGTACATTTAAGGTGCGATCTTCTTGATGGAGGATTCACTATGGGATCATTTGGTAAAGGAGTAAAGTAAAATGTAGGCTTATAAATGATATAAATGAACTGCATTACTTTGCTGTCATTAATTTACCGTAATTTGCCATGTTTATTTTCCGTAGATGTGGCGAGATTGCATTAAACTTTCGTTAAAATTCCTTCTTGAAGGGAAACGTGGCTGTCGACTTGTTGACGTTTTTCTAAAGATTAAATGACCTCAAAAAAACCCACTTGCAATGAGACATCTGTGCAGCTCCTTTAAGGCCAACCCAAATAACTTGGAACCACTAACTGCTACATACTCGTACATCTAAAGTGCCTTTTCGGTGTATTATAGAAAGTGCGATCCGCTTGATTTAGGATACATATGTATATCCACTGTCGGATCTTTTGGTAAAGAAGTCAAATTGGGTTTCAGTTCAATTTTGTATTATCTGTGTAATTTTCTGTGTTTGGGATGTCCGTTCTAAGGCAAATATATAATGATTTTACGTTCCCCATGTCATTCAACAGGTTCCAAAGTTGGTGAGTTACTTGAAGATGATGACCATCTTTTCCAATCTGCTGGAGCTGAATTTTTATTTTTTTTGATCGTAAAGAGTTGATTATACGTTTTTGCTGCTGTTTGCTTAAGAAACG